>CAUYTI010052371.1:0-21121 GCA_963575145.1 Galago senegalensis | reverse complement strand
GCCATGGCATCACAGCTCACAGCAACCTCCAACTCCTGGGCTCAAGCGAGTCTCCTGCCTCAGCCTCCCAAGTAGCTGGGACTACAGGCACCCACCACAACGCCTGGCCATTTTTTGGTTGCAGCCGTCATTGTTGTTTGGCGGGTCCAGGCTGGGGATTCGAACTCGCCACCTTAGGTGTATGTGGCTGGCGCCTTAGCTGCTTGAGCCACAGGCGCCAAGCCATAGATTACTTTCATGTACAGCTCTCATTTGCTCAAGGGGAGACAGTTTATCCAGCTGGTAACGATCACTCCTTCTCCCGCGCATACATCACAGAAGTTTCAGAAAAGTGCCCATTCAGCTTTCTTGGTGTGTGACTTGTCACTTCCCAGCCTTTGTCATTTTACAGACTAGAATTTTTTTTTTTACTATGACTTATATCACATGTATGTTACAAGTCTTTCCCGCTTTATTAATAGCTTTTATTATATATTTTGATATTTTTGATACAGATGCCTTTAACTTTTTTGATCTTAGGAAACCAAACCTGTTGTTTTCTGTTCTTTATTATTCCTTCTGTTGATGTTACAGTTAGCCCTCCCAGAAAAAACATATTTTTTTTTCAACTGGCTTTTAAGTTCAACATTTACCCTTTGCCGAGAATTCTGTGTATTGTACTTTAAAAGTTAAGTATTAACATTTTAAAAATTAAAAAAAAAAAAGCTGGCAAAATACAGAAAGACTACACCACAGATCAGTGCTTCCTGTGCGAGCGCTGACTGCCTCGGGCACCCTGCTTGGCTGAATCCTTACAGCATCCGCGAGAACATTGTTCTTAGCGCCCATTTTAGGGAGGAACACAGGGAGCTGAGGAGCTGCTACGCATCTCATCCACAGTGACAGAACCAAGAAATGGGGGGCTGGGACTGAGCCCGGGTCACTGGCCCCACGCCCCGCCGCCCGTGGTCTGGGCGCCCTGCACTGGCAACACATAGTGTCCGGGCAGGCACCTGCAACGTCAAGGTGAAGGGTCTGTGTTGCGCGCACATCCTTGCCTGAGCTGGGGTCGGCTCATAGCACACCAGCTCTGTCCCATTTATTGCTCTGACTAATGCATTATCATCTCATTATTAAGTATTAGTAATTCTCAAAGAAAATCGTATTTAATGCCATTCTCCATTAAGCTTTTAGTATTTCCTCAACTGATTGTTGCTTCATCGTTCTTTGAATTTTAATCACACTCTATATGTATTTTCTCCTGGAATACATGCTTAGAAAATGTCTTATATTAGTCCTATTTTATTTAATACTTCTTTAGACACTTGCCTTAGATTGCAACCTTTTTTAAGGCGGCGGCGAATTCTCTGTAGCACTTGGCGCTGTTCACTTCTCATGGCTATTGAATAAATCCTTGTCTGATTTAATTCTTCTAAGTGGATTACAGTGATTGTAGTCAGTGTTACACATCTGATTATGTGCCTACTGTGTGCCAGACTTTATTCTAATCCACATAAACACCCTGATAAAGCAGAGATTACCGTCCCATCCTGGAGGTAGGAGAGAGGCCGCACCACCAGGAGGCCACAGTCGGAACTCCAGCCCCGGCCCGCTGCCTTGCGCCTGCGTGGTGTGGTCACCTTTCCATGTCTGTGTAAGGAGGTGGCTTTTGAACTCCTTGCAGAGGACATGGGGCTCCGCTTAGTCTAATGGGCTGGTAAAATACAGGTAGGCCAAGAGCGGGTGTAAAAGCACTTTGGGGTAATGGACCAACCTCCATAATGTGGGAGAAGCAGAAGCATGCTGTTTGTGGAAAGCAACCCTACTTCAGCGAACGATGTCTGTTGAGAAATTAAAAATAACTCTGGGGAAAAATACGTTACCACCTATCATTGTTATTTTGCAAAATAATTTGACCCCTAATTCTTCTTTATCAAATCTAAGCAAATCAAAACCCTGCTCTCCTCTAGCATTGCCCGCCCGTCCTCCCCCCTTTCCTTCCTTCCTTCCTTCCATCTCCCTCTCTCCCTCCCTCCTTCCTTCCCTCCTTCCTTCCTTTCTTCCTTCCCAATGTTAAAACAAAAATAATGCCTAGCAGCATAAAAAATGTGCAAGTCAAGTTTGCTTTGCATTTTCTAGTTATGGCTTATATTAAGTTGGAAATTACATTGTCCCTGATTTTTTCCAACAAGACGTGGTGGTGGATGATCTGGCTGCCACGGCTCATCCCTGTGCAGCTGCTCCCCTGTTCTGTTTGTCCTAAGCTCCCCGAACTCTGCGGAAGTCAGATGGGAGCGGAACATCCCGGAGGCAGGCTGGCTTCACAAAATAAGGAGGCAGATTGAGCATCCAGCGAAGAGGAAGGCAGGCTGGTGGTACAAGTCCAGCCTAGACAAACTATTTTCTATTTGATGCACTAACACGTTGTTGGAGCTTGTCTCCCTTAATTCAAAAAGGAAAAAAAAGCCTTTTTCAAAATTGTCCCCCAGGCCCCTTCCCTGTTTGACCTTACTAAAGAGGCGTCATAACCATTCCATTTTTAAAAAGGAGAAGTCAGAGATATGTCAGAGAGAGAGAAAATGAAATTTTACATCAGGCAAAATTTCTGCACAGATATTTCAGAAGGATTCATAATTCTGTGGCTGTGTACAAATGATCCATTTTGTTAATCTGAATTTCGAGGGTCATTAAAATTTTTTTTCTCTGCTCTGAAGTAGTTTATTACTTAGAGAGAGAGGAGAAAAAAAGCCAGTTTAAAACCAGGTAAGGGAAGAAAGCTGACAAAAACATAAATTAGAGGAAGAACTTAATTTAAAAAGTGTCAAAAAGGATAGATAGTCTTAGTTCAATAATAAAACCTGGTTCAAGAGCCTTCTATCTTTAAATAAAGCATTCAAGCACTCTATTACCTGTATACAACCAATCTTTGATTTCCAATCTAAGTCTATTTTTGCCTCTCGTGATTAGCATACAAATGTGAAAAAAAGGAAAAAAGTGGTTACATGCGTGACGATTAGGACATGCCTTTGCCTTAATGTCACTGGTTTGTCAGGCTAGAGGTGATGAAATGAATTGCTGCTTGGTAGGCGCCTTCGAAGTAAATCTTGTCTGAAAATGACTCCTATCCATCTCCTTTGATTTTTGTTCTAAGTTCATCATACAAACGGCAAGCATGTAAGCATATATTTGCTTTATAAGACGAGGTACGATAGCATATAGCAACTTGCTAATGTGTGTGAGCAAGAGGTGAGCATGGCTCCTCTGGAGGCACTGTCCCCTTCACGGAGCAGCTGAGAGCCCAGAGACTTAGCCTAAATGTGGGGGCTCTACCCTGTCAAGAATCACATGCTCCATGGAAGAAATGAGAGGGCAAAGTGCCAAGACACACCTCATGCTGGCTGCTGACTCAACTCACAGGAAGAGCTGACACTAGAGAAATCTCTTTTAGTTTTATCTCTGTGCATACTGTCCAGGGCCCTGCCTGACCCCCAGACTTTATGAATATAGCGTCTTGTTTACTTTTGTGTGAGTGGTGTAGAAGCCGGCCAAAGCTGACGCATACAGCTCGTAATACTATTGCTGGGGAGGGACATACCGGATCCCGGCCTACCAGCATCCTCTGAGTCATCTCTTGAGTCCTTGCGGAGGGATCATTCATCCCAGGCAGGAGGGGCACTGACTTGCAGGACGTGTGCCCAAACTGCAGGGGTCTTGGGGGGCTTTGGCCCCATTGGGGGGCCTCATAGCCATGGCGGTTAGGTCACTGTGTCTGTGGCTGCTGACGGATGGCCCCATTTACATCAAAGGCTGTTATTATGCATGAAACCACTGAAGCATCATTTGTTTCAGCAAGTTCAACCAGTCAATTTTTCAGTTCCTTTCTGGTTCAGGGTCAGAAGCAAATGACAGATCTCAGGTTGGCTTCATTTTGGGCCAGTGATACTTCCTTCCTCATTTATAGCAAATCCATTTAAAGAGCATCCTACGTATAAGACACGAGAGGGCCCTTTCCGTGGCCTCTTGGCACCACATGCAAATTCACCTGAACAGATAAATTGTGCCCGGGACTCACTGGCACTCCAAGTCATAGACCTTTAGCATGTGCAGGGGGGAGGGTGGCTGTCAGGTGCAAAGGTAGGTGGGAACCAGGCTTAGGGCCACAGCTGGAAACCCTGAGTCAGCTTTGAGAGTCACTTGAATCTACATTTAAAGGAGATAATCTTTCTCCACTTTGAGGTAATGGCTTCAGATTCAATTCTAGGAGAAGAAACGACTAATACAGGTTTAGAGCTCCACTTAAAAGTTCACTAACACTTGTGTGGCACATTCTAATTTAAAACTGATCATTATTTATAAAAAAAATATTATTTAACCCATATAATACCCACAGGAGGGAGGCACTATCCCCGTTTATCAAGGAGGAAGCTAAGTCTCCAAGTGCAAGCCAATTTCATAGACAAAATAGAAAAAAAGAAAAGCAGCAAATACAGAAAAGTAGGACAAATATCTTTTTATTCCCATGCCAAAATTTCAGTAAGAATCATTTTCCAGATGCAAAAAAATGAGAGGGCAACTTATGTGACAAATATCATCTTGGCTCCTGACCCATTGGACAGAAACTCTGGGGCAAAAGCACTGAGAGTTCACTTTTGCCTCTGAGCACAGAGCAGGAGGGAACTGTCTCAACACCAAGCAAACAGGGAAGGACATGAGTTACCCCTGTGGTGGCCCAGGGAGTGGGCCACTGGGCCTGGGCCTGGGCCTTCCCTCCACATCAGTGTTCTTAGTTTCTCTGTGCCATAGAGTCAGTTTCTCGTACTTGCTGGCCACGTTCCTGCAGAACAGAGTATCAGACTCTGCCTCTGACTCTGTCACCTTTTCTGTAACTTCTTTAGAGAAGCATGAAACGCTTCCTATGCAATGTTACAGCAAAGCCACATGGCAGGGGTTGGCAGGGGGAGATACCTGCAGCCATAGGAGGCCACGTCCGGAGGGAGAGTACGTAATTCTTAAGATCTATTAACTTCAGACCTTGTACAGGTAGGGTTGAGGCCACCCTAGGTGATGTTTAATTTGATGAGTTCTGTGTGTCTGTTTGTTTATAGGAAAGGCGCCAGAATAACTTCATTATACATAGATCTCCTATCTGAGATTTCCATTCTTTATTTGAAGGGAGGAGACAGAATTGATTGACAGTCTCCTTTCTAAACATTAGTGTTTCAATATTACAAAACCAAGGCTTTGTGTTCATCTGCTTGTGGAAGGAGGTTTTGTGGAGGAGCCTCATCCTTTAAAAACACCCAATTGTAAATCTGAATAAAAGTAAAAAACAATTAAACTCAATAGACACTGGAGTTAAATGCCTTCCCCAGTATTCCCAGCGATCACTGAAGGGGACGCGGAGCCAAGACTTTCCCCACAGGATGGTGTGTCAGTAGCTCATTCATTTCATGTTAATAATGTGTTAGAGCCCACAACGTGGAGACTCTGTCCAACAGGCACACATGGGGGGCTGGGCAAGGCACTAGGTGCATCTACTCACACGAAACAGCAGCTAGCATCATGACATCTAACAGATATTTCATGCATGTGGAAGACATTTAATCAAACATTTCTCCCAGTGATAGACACACATGCACAAAATGTAACCAGTTCTGTTTGTCTTCCCACTGTCATATGATGTGGTACCATCTGGCGTCTGACAGCAGCACCTCTGCCATCGGTGCCTTTCTGTGTGTGAGGGAAGTGACACTGTATTATTAGAGCATTTACATAGGTGCTTCTTGGGCACTGTGCAGAGATAAACGGGCTTTGCAGCATTAATGCATGGAGGCCTCAAAGTAGCATTAGTGAGCACATTTGTAAGTTTTACAAGTGGGCCACTGGGCCTGGGCCTGGGCCTTCCCTCCACATCAGTGTTCTTAGCTTCTCTGTGCCATAGAGTCAGTTTCTCGTACTTCGAATATTTTTAGAGAAGAGTTAATAATCTTATTTGAAAGATTTTCAGTAAATAAGCCAAGTTTATGTAAGTATTCATCTGTTGTGTGAATACAATGCAAAAGAATGGGGGGCACATTTGTTAACAAAACTACAATGTAAGTGAGAATTGTAAAAGTTGTGCATATATCATACAGGTTTTTTTCTAAACCAAAAGAAGAAAATACAGGAATATTTTGAAAAACTACATAGGAGTAGTTGCAAACCTTTAAAGTGGTGTATGTCATCTGGAGTATAACTCACGCATAGTACTCTTTGATTCTATTATTACATTGGTTGTACAAAAAAGAAAGACTGCAAGATCAATTTATTATTTAACTTACCAGTTTCCAACAATCTAAAACTTTTTTGGTAAATGGTTAAGTTAAATTTGATAATAGATTTATTTAGGTTTATTTTGCTTTTTCAAAGCAAACAAAAAGTATCTCCACAAAACAGGCAAAGCTTGCCCTCTGTGCCACTCAGAGGCAGTCTGTGTGATCTGTAGGCAGGGGGACAAGGCATCTGTTGAAAGTAGTTTATTCAGTAGATGTTTGGTGACACCTACACGGTGCTGAACCCTGGGATGGGACAGTGAACAAGGTGGACGGAGTCTCTGTTTCTCCAGAGCTTGTGGAGAAAGGTGACTGTTCAGTAAGGTGCCAGGTGGTGACAGACACTGAGGTGACATCAGTGGGGTGCCCTGATGGACAGAGGCCACAGTGGGGCTGTGTGACTTTGGGTGATGCTGTGAAGACTTCACGGGAGATGCTGTGCAGGCCAGTGGCAGGGAGAGGCCAGGAACTGGCCACCCATGTCCCCACCAGGGAAGGACTGACCCACAGCCCTGTGGTGGGAGCAAGGTGGTGGAGGGCACAGGTGAGGGCGTCATGAAGTCAGCAGGAAGCACAGAAGACTATGAAGCCCTGTGTCAGGACCTGACCTGGTCATCAGGGAGGGTGGGGGAGTGGGCTGGGGCTGGGCAGAGGCTCCTCCAGCCGGCTCCTGTAGGGCAAGAGGAGGCGGGTGATCGCAACTCAGATGCAGAGGGTCCCAGAGCAGCTTTCACATCTCACACCTGGTCCTGGGATACACCGAGGGGTAGGACAGAGCACCCCTGCTTCTTACACAGAGTCCTGTCTTAAGAAGTTCCACAGATTAACCTCTTCCTATTTCTAATGTCTACTGGGGAAAAGGATTTGTCAACCTTTCTTGGCTTCTCTATTCTTGCTATTTTTAAAGATAATTTTAAAGACCCTACTTATTTATTTTTCTTCCACAAACTCAGGCTCTTGAATGTTAGGCATGTTCATGTCAGGGCAGGTCTGAAGTGCAGCATCTCCCTCTGAGGGAGCACACTGTGATCACCAACAGCCGTCAGGGAAGCGGGAAGTCTGCACACCCTGCTGAAGGCTCAGCCCGCTGGGGAGCTGGGGATGCTTATCCCAAAGAAAAGATGACTGAAGGACACCCTTGAAGGAGCTGTGTTGGCACCAAGACAGCTGGTCTCTTGGATGGAGGAGGAGGTTTGGGGCTGGGCTGAGGGATAGGCAATCAGTCTGGGCCCCAAGTCACAGGGAAATATAGATGGTCCCTAGGAGGGACTTGCTGGAACCAGAATAACTGTGGATGTGTTTTAAGATGCTGCCTTGCGACCTGTGTTCCAAACCTGGCCTCCCCTTACACTAACTCGGTGATCTTGTGCATGTCACTTTGACCATTCCCCAATCTGGAAAAAAAAGGACATAATCATGCCCTTCTCTAACCAGGGATAAAAGAAAAGACATGTGAAAGAACCCAGCACAGAGCAGCTGCCTCGTATGCATGAGTACATAGGTCACTAGGAAAGTTTTGAGACATGCTGTGTTATCGTCCATTGTTTCACTTCCAAGAGACCCAGTGACAGCGTCCTTTCTGATTCACCCATGCAGGTTTTAACTTGCTTGGTTTATCAGTGTTGCTGAGAGGGCCTCATTTGTTTCTATCCATATAGATTCTACTTTCTTAATTTTTGTGTGTTTTGAAACTTTTATAATGACCCACATATAAATTTTTCCAACCAGGGAATGTGCATAAAATGGCTCCGCACTCCCCACCAAGGGAATGTACTGACAGAAGATGGTTAACGCCTCCAGTGGCACAGGTTGGGAGAGTGGGCTTGAGAAGGTGACAATCCGTTATTTCAACAACTTACCCCTAGGGCCTATTTCCTTGAGAAAGAAGTGACGAGTGTGTCCTGAGGGTTCCATCATGGTATCCTGCTGAGTAGCACCTGATCAGTATCGAAATCCTGGCCGGGCGCAGTGGCTCACGCCTGGAATCCCAGCAATCTGGGATTCCTTGAGCTCAGGAGTTCGAGACCAGCTGAGCAAGACTGAGACCTTATCTCTATTAAAAATAGAGAAACTAGCTGGGTGTCACAACAGGCATCTGTAATCCCAGCTACTCAGGAAGCTGAGGCAGGTGGATCGCTTGAGCCCAGGAGTTTGAGCTTGCTGTGAGCTGACAACACCACTGCACTCTAGCCTGGGCAGCAGAGTGAGACTCTGTTTCAAAAACAAAACGCATCAAAATCCTAACGTATTCTGGACAAACATTGGGCTTCCTGGAGTCTGTGTAATTCCTACAGTTATTATTAGGAAGCACTGGAAAGACCCAGCTTAAACATAACCTTTTTTGTAGAGTTCAATGTTGCTTTTGACATTTTTGGAGAAGTAGCATCTAAGATGCTGTCTGACCTACAAGGGCTGGGACTCTGATTCTGAGAGCAGTTTGCAAGAGCTGTTATCTCTCACTCAGTGCACATGCCAGTGGAGAGTTCCTGCGCAGCCACTCTGGGGGTCACCTAGGAACAGGGGTGTGGACCTTGCAGACATGGGCATGGCTCTCCAGGTGGCCTAGGAGGCCAGAGCTGGAGGTGAGGTCCCCAAGAGCCATGGTCCCCAACATTCCCCACTTTTTTTTCTTTTCTTTGACCATGTTCCATCAGAATTCCAATCTGTACAATGCACAATCTGCTCCGTCCAGAATGTCTGATGGCCTTTGCAATGTCTGAGGGTGAACTACCACATCTTTATTCTTCTACAGTTTACCTGGATTTCTGATTGTTGTAAAGGCCTTTTCATGCTTCCCATCTTGGCCTGACCTTGTTCTCGTCCTTCTTTAGAGTTTCTTCACAGATGCTCCAGATCGTGTGAGGGTGCAATGTTTTCACCCAGCCTGCCAAAGTCTGCTGCCACTCAGGGTAATACTAAGGGGTGAAATAGTTGTCCTGTGCAAGGGACCTTTGAACAGTTTCAGTGGTACTGAATTAGGTGCAAGTCTGAGAGATGATCAGGCAGCTACCATCAGCTCTGCTCGTGTTTTTTGGTGTGTTTATCTCAGAAGATTAATTGGTTCTTTCCCCAACTAGTTTTCAAATGGCATATGTAAGATGCTTCAATTATGGTTGTGACTGGCATTTCACGACTCTGCTGAGCCCTTTGCAGGAGGAGAAGAGTTGTCAGCTCCACATTTGCTGCGCCCCTGCAGTAGTGGCCTCCTCGGTCCTCCCAGTGACCTGCTGCTGCTTGAAGCTGTTGCAGTGGGTCTTTAGGGCTGTCACCTTGGTCTCTGGGCACTTTATTTAAAACCCAGGGGAACTGAGATATCTCCTGTAAGATTAATGTAAAGAAATCTCAACCCACTAGCTCAGATAATGTAACTTTATTTTATAAAATGCCACTTATTCTCCAGTTTGGAGCATAAAACCTTCATTTCACTTCTACCTGGGGTCGCCTGCCCTGTTCAGACTCACAATGCCAAAGTCTGGGTTGTGTCAGTGTCCATCCGCACAATGCCTGTGCCCGGCCTCCAGTGCCTGCAGCTGCCTGCCTCCTCTCTGCTGTATCTCCCCTTGTCTCTGTCTCTTCCAGGGTAAATCATATTAAGAATTTGTTCCAGATATTGCTCTGTGTCTGAAAATCATGTATTTATTTTTTAAAAAGTTAGGAGGACTTGGAGTCTGCTTTGCTTCTCATCCACCCCCATTTCTTCTCTGAGATAAGAAGCATGCAGACATTACCTTCTGGAGTAAAATAAAACTTGGAGAAAGAAACTACTTAATACAGCAAAATGCTATTCATATAACCTTACTGTAATCTTAACATACAATGATTAAAAAAAATGTTCAGCAACCTTGCAAGAAAAAAAAAAAGATCAGTGTCTTGGATAGAATCTATGTATGTAGAAATTTGAGGATGACTGTCCTTATGAGTTTGTTCTATTTTATCTAGACCTTGATGTTAATCTTTTAAAAGGCCTATTAGAATTCTAGATTTTTGGAAACAAAAATAAAAATCAGTAATATGTTTCTGGCCTGGATATTGCAGATAAGACATTTTTGCATTATTATTATTTTTTTGTCTTAAGTGAGCTGCATTGATAAAGAAGAACGAGAAGGTATTTCTCAAATCCCCACGAGGTTTTTGCATCACCTACTCTGTCCCTCTGTCCCCAGCTCGCCCACTTCCAAGAAAATTCCTCTAATATTTAATCTAACATCCTTGAACATAGTGGGCCCTGAACTCCACCAACAGCAGCTGACATCCGGAATCAAACTTTGAAATCAGTTCTGTGCAGATCACCCAGCTCCACTCTCCCTCGCTTCACTTTACTTTTGGCAAAATCTCAGTCTTGGTTAAATCCCATTTTGCCTCATTGCATGTGCATCACTGTGGCTGAATGTACTTGGGGAAAATACACCAGGTGGATCGCATTTTAAAACCATAGCCACAAGTTTCAGCCCCTATTCTGCACGGCCGTCACACTGTGTTTCTCATGTTCGTTCATGCTCTTCTAGACAATAGTCCTGTGTCTTTTTCAGGTGGGGGTCTCCTCAAACCTCCTGCATCCTTATTCTTAGTCAGTGAATTTCTCCTAGGGAAACTGCAGCCTTCATAGGGGTCTGCCATCTCCCATCTACCCCCTCACCAATGGTGACTTTGACGTTGCTGCCTTCAGTGTTCAAGTCTCAGGCTTCTCTTTACTTGGTTCATTAGCAGGATTCAATATGGTGAATCTCTCTTCCTTGAACTTCTGGAAATACCTTTGCTCTTCTTGCTTTTAGCTCGCTGACCTCTCCTGGGCATCTTCCTGTCTTACCTACTCTTTCTCCATGTCCTTTGCTTTTCTTTGTCAACACCCTGACCTATCAACGGTGGCCCTACGTTACACCCTAAGTCATCTCACAATCAGTCTTGCACTCCAGTTGCTGTGTGGCCAGTCCTCACACTGTGTCTCCACCTTTCCCCTGTCTCTAACCACATGCGTGAGACCTTCTCAGCTTCTCCATTGCAGTGGGGATGCATCTCCAACCACCTCAGCTGTCAACTTTTCGGGCATGAGCTTTGCTCTGTCCATCCTATTGTGAAGCCACAAACGTAGGAGCCACCCTTGACCTCTCTCTCTCCCATTCATTCCATTTGTAAACCACAAACAAATCATCTGTTCTAACCAAAATATATGCAGAATGCACCCTCTCCTCTCGGCCTCAGTCCCTAATGCCCTCTGGCCGGGATTGTAGCCCTTCACTGGTCTTCTGGCCTCTACTCTTGTTTTCCTACTTACTCTTTTTTTTTTTCCTTGAGATAGAGTCTCACTCAGTTGCCCTGAGTAGTGCCATAGGCATCATAGCTCACAGCAACCTCAATCTCCTAGGCTTAAGTGATCCTCTTGCCTCAGTCTTCCAAGTAGTTGGGACTACAGGTGCCTGCCACAATACCCAGCTTCTTTTTCTATTTTTAGTAGAGATGGGGTCTCACTCTTGCTCAAGGTGGTTTCAAACCCCTGAACTTAAGCAATCCACCTGCCTTAGCCTCCCAGAGTGCTAGGATTACAGGTTCTTACTCATTCTTAGCAGCACAGTATCCAGAATCCTTTTCCAAAATCACACATCATGTGCACCACTCTCCTGCCCAAGCCCTTCCATTGCCTTGGTGTAATGGCCAGTTCCTTACCATCAGGGACTTACCTCACCCCTCCCAAACCCATACATGGGGTACATTGACCCTCCCAAACCAATGCATGGGGTACATTGCTTTCTTTAGGCCTCTCACTGTTGTTCCTCTGTCTGATTGGGGGCTACTGTAGGAGCTCCACACTTACCCCTTGGCCCACGCCAGAGGCACTGCAGCTTCGGAGCGCAGTGTGGTACTGACCTAGCACTTCCTACCTCAAGTATCTAAGTTTCTACCCAAAGGTCTCTTTCTGGCCTTGAGACTGTGCTCAGCCTGCACAGGGCAGACTGGCAGTAACGGTGGGCAGCATCTGAGCACTTCCCTCTTGCTGGGTCGGGCTGACCTCAGGGTATTTCTTATAGTCTGTTGGACGACCCCTGTGGGGTTGGGCTCTGATTGCCCACATAGTAAGACACTCATTAGCCTACCTTTAATTTTTCTACTTTAAGCTGTTTTATGATTAGAATTTTTACTGTTGAACCAAACTTTTCTAACTGAGGTTAATTAGCGGCAATTTTGTCATAATGGATTACCTTTATGGTACATTGTTAGATGAGTTTGCTGATGTTTTGTTAAGGATTTGTGTCTATGTTCACTAAAGTATCCTAGAAGTTTCTTTCTTCCAGTTTTTTCTTTTTGCCCCCTCGTTTTGCTGTCATTATTCTACTTATCTCTTTAAATGAACTGAAGAGTGTCCCCTTTTTATCTGTTCTCTCTGTGAGTTTGTATATGATCGGAATCATAATGCTCTGGCAAAATTCATTTGTTAAACTTTCCAAAACAGTTTATTTTTCAGGGGAGAATTTTACATACAATTTCAATGTAATGAATGCTCTGAGACCATTAAAAATGTAGATTATTCTGAGTCAGAAAAATCTGTTATGTTTTAGAGGAATTTATTTGTTTCTCCAGTCTTCAAATATAAAGTTGTTTTGAATATTACATTTCTGATATTTCTATGAGGATTCCCCCTTTCTCATTCCTAATAGTTTATCTGTACTAGTCTTCTTTTCTTGATCATTTTCACCTGAGTTTTATCTTTTTAAATTAGTTTTGTCAAACAATTTTTGATTCTTCTGAGATCCTAATTTTATCTTCTTTTCATTGCCCTAATAATTGTTTATTGCTCCTCTCTTATCTTTTCTTTATGATTATTTTCTTGTTTGTTTTTCTAACTTCTTAAACTGGCTGTTTAGCTCACTACCTTTCAGATTTTATTCTTCTTATATAAAGCATAGATACATTCAAAGCTATACATTACTCACAAGTAGATAACATTTTCTATATTGCACAGGAGTTTTAATATCTAATATTTAATTGCCTTGAGTTCCATGAGTTATTTGGAGATATTTTAGAATTTTAGTTTCTTAATGAATGTTTTCTTTTGAGTTACTCTCTTTTCTTGACTTCTAACTTAATTTTTGCTTAGAGAACATGGTTATTATGATATTACTCATTTGAAATTTGTTTTCTAGTATATTATCATTTTCATAATACTCTATGTATTATTATTATTATTATATGTATTTTTTTTCAGTTTTGGCTGGGGCTGGGTTTGAGTCCATCATCTCTGGTATATGAGATGGGTGCCTATCCTTTCAGCCACAGGTGCTGCCCACTCTATATATGTTTTTAAAGACTGCTAGGTTATATATATACCTTTTAGCTCAAGTTTGTGTATTGTTTAAATTATCTGCAGCCTTACTGGCTTTTGTCTGATTTATCACTTACTGAAGGAATTAGTTGAAACTTGTATATTGTAATAATATATTTGTAAATTTTTATTAGAGTTTCCTTAATTTTTGCTTTGTGTGTTTTCAGGCTATGTTATTAGATGCTTGCAATTAGATTCAGAATTGGTATATGCTCCTGATAAAGTGAATTTTTTGTCATTATATGGCAAGTTAAATAAGGTCATTAATAATAATAGTCCTCTAACAATAACTTCGCTTTAGAATCAGATTTTCCAGATATTAACAGTTTCTTTTGATTTCCATTTGCTTGATAGAGCATTTCAAAACGTTTTACTTTCAATTTTCTGTGAAGTTTAGGTGTGTATCAGACACATATAAATGTATATATCATACATGATATAAACATAGAATATATACACATATATGTACATAGATAAATTATAAAGGTTTAGAAAGCTATATAGCTGTTTTCCTCAACAATCAGCATGAAAATGTTTGCCTCATGACTAGAGTGATTAATATTTTTATGTTGTTATTTTTGATACGTTTTTACCATTTTATCTGGTGATTTCTCTATACTTAGATTTTTAATTTTGTTTCTTTTCTTTTTTCTTGAACTGATACATTCTTTTCTTCATTCAATATTTCATTATTTTAGTTTCTTGAACTGATACATTCTTTTCTTCATTCAATATTTCATTATTTTAGTGGTTATCCTAGAAATTTTCACATGTATGTTTTATGTAATAAGTTTGAAACTAATCAGTATCTTCCCCATTCTATCAAGCAATTTAATCTTGGTGCTTCTTAAATTTACCATTGCCGACTCCTAGACTCTTTGCAACGTTGACATGGTAAATGTTTAGCCTGCATGTTAACGCTCTTCTCTGTTTAGTGTGGCTCTTACATGTTAGATTTTCATTTTGGTTGATTTCTTTCTTTTTGAAGTATCTTCTTCAGGAGACTCATTATAGGAGAGCATACATGTTGGAAAGTCTTTCAATTTGTGTTTGTTTTCTTTCCCTGACATTTTTGAAGACAGAATTGCTCATGCTACACATCTACCTTGATGGTTATTTTCTCTTAGCCTCTGGAGGCAGAGATGTATCAACACCTGGCTTCCTTTTACATCATGGAGAAGATGCCTATCAAGTTTACTACATTTCCTTTCAAGCAATCTTGTTTTCACAAATATTCTTGTTTATATATTAAGTTTTATGCATCTTTACTGTCATGTATGCAGGTGTAATTTTATTTATTCTGACCAAATTCAGTGTGCTTCAGAAACGTGAAGAAATTTTCATCCAGTTTCTCCTTGTGTATTGCAATTCCCTGATTCTTTTAAATATTTATTTCTGGGATTTCTGTTAGATGTATGTTAAGCTTTCTCATTTGATCTTCCATATCTTGTAATCACTTTATATTTTTAATCTCTCTGTACCACAGTTTGAGTGACTTCTTCTGATATATCTCTCAGTTTTTCCAGGGCATCTAATCTGTTACTTACTCTACCTAATAGGGTTCTTATTTCACTTATTTTTTATTCCTAGACATCATGCTTAAAATTCTTTATCAATATGCTTGGTCACTTTTGATAGTTATCTGTTCATTAATCATAGATTAGACCTTTTAATTTATTGCCTCAACTATGCTAAACATATTCTATAACCATTATTTCTACAATTTGCAATCTTTATGGGTCTGATGATCTTTTCCTTCTGTTTATTATTTTTCACTCATTTATTATTTTTTAATTCCTTATTAATTTTATTCATGTCTTAAAAATTGTGCATTCCTCTGCACTGGAGCTTTACTGATGGAGGTTCTTTGAAGATGAATTGAAAATCCATTCTTTCAGGAAAACTTACATTTTCTTCCACCAGGCGGCAACCCAGACCACTTGAAAACTAATTCTTAATTTGACATTTGGGGGGGTCACCATAGTAGGTGATTGCTAGTGCCAAACCTTTGTGAAAGGCTAATTCTTGCTACAAGTTTATTCTTATTATGTGAGGATGGGATGTCCGTTCTGTATTTCTAGGTCAGTGGTGCTCCTCTGTCTTCCAGAGCAAGGTCTGAATCCTACCCTTGTTGGGGCAGGTTTTGTTTTGTTTTTCCCTAGTTCACTTTCAAAGTGGGCATTTCTTTCCACGGATCCAGGCTTCCCAAGAAATGAGGGTGATCAGTATTTCCAAATCTCCTTCCCACTATTGTCTATGCTTAGGTAACTAAAACCAGAGCTCTAGGGAGGTAGGAATCGGTGGATGTTCCCCAAATGTCTGTCAGTTTCACATCTTGCCAAAGTATATATGATATTTGTTTGTTATTTAATCATTTTTCCTATAGTTAAAATGTTCTGTGTGTATATATACATATATTTTTGGCATGGGAAGGCATTCTTTTCCTTTTTTTCTTTTTTTCTGAGACAGTCTCATTCTATGACTCTAGGTAGAGTGCTGTGGTGTCATGGCTCACAGCAACCTCAAACTCCTGGGCTTAAGTGATCCTTCTTGCCTTAGCCTCCCAAGTAACTGGGACTACAGGCACCCACCATAATGCCCAACTAGTTTTCCTAAATTATTTTTTTTTGTTTTCAGTAGAGACAGGGGTCTCATTTTTGCTCAGGCTTGTATCAAACTCCTGAGTTCAGGTAATCCACCTGCCTCAACCTCCCATAGTGCTGGGATGGCAGGCGTGAGCCACCAGGGGAGAGGCATTCTTTATTTTTTATTGTCGTGACTCCACAGGTTGCCAGCAAACGGAGTCTACATAATATCTATGAAGAAGAAGTCTTTCCCAGAATTTATGATGCCAGGAGATGATCATTATGCTCATGCCTAACCTGAAATCAGTTCATAGGATGATGTCAACAGTTTGATTAAAATGTACAGCATTCCCAGCTTGGGATAAGCTATCCAAAATTTGTAGCATTCACTCACTTTAGTAGATGTGCCATTGATATTGTTGGTTAAGTAGTTCTGTCTACTAAAGTTTATTGATGGCATCTTTATAAAAATAATTAATTTCATAATATTTTGTGCATTTGTATAATACTGTGCACTGATGCGTCATGTTCACTTTGCCTACCATTCTCCACTTCAGTGTCAATGGGAAATTGCTATGAAATCTGTGTGCTTGTTGTGGTTACATAGAAAAGTAGAGGGTGTAAGATAAGAATGGTCTCAAATGTGCGCTTTTTCTTGGTGTGAAAATATATTTACTTCAGCAACAAGACCTAAAAAACTTAAGAATTTTTAAGTTATCCTTATAAAATAGCAAAATTCTTTTGTATTTTATAATTTCTAAATGTTGCTGATGAGGAGGTTAAGCATCTACTAATTTTGTTTCTATTCTTAAAATTCCAACTTGCTAGCAGCATTAACCTTGAGGAATTAATACAATATTTCATATGTTTAGCATATTTCAAAAAGCATGTTTATTATTACTTCAAATTCTCTTTGGGATGAGGCACAGCATATTACTTTGTTTTAGGATAAACAAATGATCTGTGGTCCCCATGATTTTGGGAGCCTGAAGCAGGAGACTTGAGGCTGAGCCTGGAAGGGTGGTAATGAACTTTGATGAGTGTCTCCCCCTGGTCAGCATTTCCTGGCTGGTCTCTGAGGCATTGCTGAGCACCTAGCGACCTACACCTTCCACTTTCCTTCAGACAATCTCAGGCCTAAAAAATGTCTCAAATAGAGATGAAACGTAAGATTTTATAGCTTTGAACAGAAATTCTTTGCACCTTCAAAATAGAATATTTAATTCACTATAGAGTTATTGGCATGGATCTGGTTCTGTTGACAGAATTGAGCTGATCAGCTTTGGTGGTTTTAGAGGTGTGTGATATGAGCGGACCGGAAGGAGGGGAAAAGGGAGGATCTGAGCCTTCCCCTGAGCAGATTGTTTTTGCTCCTGCCACAAAATGTGGGATCCTGGAACATAGAACATAGTTTACATGAAAGAACTGGGAAAATAACTTTCTTTTTGGCTTTGTAAAGGTCATCTTGCTCAGAATTGTTTGTAGTATGTGGTGTGTGTGTGGGTGGGGTGTGCAGTGTGGTATGTAGTGTGGTGTGTCTGTATGACATGCAGTATGTGGTGTGAGTGTGGGTGGGTGTGCAATGTGGTGTGTGGTGTGTCTGTATGACATGCAGTATGTGGTGTGAGTGTGGGTGGGTGTGCAGTGTGGTATGTGTATATGACATGCAGTATGTGGTGTGAGTGTGGGTGGGTGTGCAGTGTGGTGTGTAGTGTGGTGTGTCTGTATGACATGCAGTATGTGGTGTGAGTGTGGGTGGGTGTGCAGTGTGGTGTGTAGTGTGGTGTGTCTGTATGACATGCAGTATGTGGTGTGAGTGTGGGTGGGTGTGCAGTGTGGTATGTGTGTATGACATGCAGTATGTGGTATGAGTGTGGGTGGGTGTGCAGTGTGGTATGTAGTGTGGTGTGTCTGTATGACATGCAGTATGTGGTATGAGTGTGGGTGGGGTGTGCAGTGTGGTGTGTGTGGTGTGTCTGTATGACATGCAGTATGTGGTGTCAGTGTGGGTGGGTGTGCAGTGTGGTGTGTGTGGTGTGTCTGTATGACATGCAGTATGTGGTGTGAGTGTGGGTGGGGTGTGCAGTGTGGTGTGTAGTGTGGTGTGTCTGTATGACATACAGTATGTGGTGTGACTGTGCGTGTAGTGTGCTGTGTGTGTGTGTGGTGTGCTGTGTGGTGCAGATCTGTGTCATGTAGATGTGTCATGTCTGTATGTGGCGGGCACATGTGGTGGGGTGTGTGTGTTTTTCTGGAATCACGAATTCTAGAGAATGCTTTTCACGTATGTTTTTTGCTACTTGCTACTCTGGGGGGCTGCGACCTCTCACCTTGTACGAACCTGCTGTTTTTCTCTTTTCTCCCGTGTGTGGTCTGGGCCTGAGAAGTCCTGCCTCATGGTGCTGTGAAGAACCTCACGTTTGAAATGTATAGGAAGTAGCACGTGAACAGGGTTCATGGCTCTTATCAGCTTCACAAAACGGTTTGTGATGCCCTCCCCCTAAATATCTCAAAGGATTTATTGTAACAGCCTCATGTTACAGATGTCTACTTAGTTTCTAGAAATCAGAGTGTATTTTCTATAACTTCTCCAACTTTTTAGTTGTAAGGGTAATAATTTACCCCAGATAAACATCTTCTTGCACTGTGCTTGCATTTCTGTAATCAAGAAATGATTATTGTTGAGACCTTCACCGTGATAAATTGAATTTGGCACAGCTCAATGATATGACACACCAAATGCACGGAGACAAAATTGCTTCAAAATTGATAAACTGAAACAAATGAATTTAAACTTGAAGTGAACTTTAGCAAAAGTCATCCATCTCATTTTGGTTATAATTTACTTTTTAAAGTGACATAACAGACACCATCATAAGCTAAACGGTAGACTACAGTGCAGTTTCTGTTTACAAGGTCAGCGGGCTCTTACTTACTTGCAAAGATTCCCTATTTCCTGGTTGAATAGTCCAGGTTTATTTTAAGTTTTTACTTGCAGAGGTGAAAAAAAACACAGAAGCATCACTCATTAAATTATTCTTAAGAATTTAAATTTAAGTTTTATACAGGCTAAAACATCAGAAATAAAATGTTATAAAGGTCTCTATATGATGTGGCTTAAGGCAAAATTTTAAAGAATTTTCAGTATATGTTCCAGTAAGAAAAAATGCAAAATTTGTTCATCTCTCTTCCCCATTGATGTATGGGGTTGTTGGGTTTTTTCTTGTAGATTAATTGAAGTTCTTTATAGATCCTGGTTATTAGACTTTTGTCAGATTCAAAATATGCAAATATCCTTTCCCATTGAGTAGGTTGTCTATTTGCTTTGGTTGTTGTCTCCTTGGCTGTACAGAAGCCTTTCTGTTTAATTAAATCCCATTTGTTTATTATTGCTGTTGTGGCTTTATGTGGCAGTCTTCCTCATAAAGTCTTTCCCCAGGCCAATATCTTCCAGTATTTTTCCAATTCTTTGTTTGAGGATTTTTATTGTTTCATGCCTTAGATTTAAATCCTTTATCCATCTTGAATCAATTTTTGTGAGTGGAGAAAGGTGCGGGTCCAATTTTAGTCTTTTACCTGTAGATATCCAATTCTCCCAGCACCATTTATTGAATAGGGAGTCTTTCCTCCAGTATGTTCTTGTTTGGTTTATTGAAGATTAGGTGGCTGTAAGTTGTGGGTTTCATTTGCAGGTTTTCTGTTCAATTCCAAATATCTGTGTCTCTATTTTTGTGCCAGTACCATGTTGTCTTGACCACTATAGCCTTGTAGTATAGCCTAAAATCTGGTAAAGTAATACCCCCGGCTTTGTTTTTATTACTAAAGACTGCCTTAGCTATACGGGGTTTTTTCTGATTCCATCTGAAATGCAGAATCATTTTTTCTAAATCTTGAAAGTAAGATGTTGGCATTTTAATAGGGATGGCATTAAATCAGTAAATTATTCTGGGAAGTATAGACATTTTAACAATGTTGATTCTTCCAAGCCATGAACATCGTATGTTCCTCTATTTATTGATGTCCTCTGCTATTTCCTTTCTTAGGGTTCCATAATTTTCTTTATAGAGGTCTTTCACCTCTTTTATAAGGTATATTCCTAAGTATTTCATTTCCTTTGAGACTGTAGTGAAGGGAGTTGTATCCTTAATTAACCTCTCCTCTTGGCTATTGTTGGCGTATACAAAGGCGAGTGACTTGTGGACATTGATTTTATATCCTGCAACTTTACTGTATTTTTTGATAACTTCCAAGAGTCTTGTGGTTGACTCTTTGGGGTTCTCCATGTATAAGATCATATCACCAGCAAAAAGGGAGAGTTTAACCTCATCTGCTCCCATTTGGATACCCTTTATTTTCTTGTCTTATCTAATTGTATTGGCTAGAACTTCCAGCACAATATTAAATAGTAATGGTGACAGAGGACAACCTTGTCTGATTTCAGTTCTAAGAGGAAAAGCTTTCAGTTTTACTCCATTCAGTAGAATACTCGCTGTGAGTTTGTCATAAATAGCTTTGATCAATTTAAGAAATGTTCCACCTAGGCCTATACTCCTCAATGTTCTAATTAAAAAAAGAAGAGAGATGAATAGAATCTTCTTTAAAGCCAATAGGCAAATGGCTACTAACTATATGAAAAAATGCTCTTCATCTTTAATTATTAGAGAAATGCAAATTAAAACCACCCTGAGATATCATCTAACCCCAGCAAGAATGGCCTACATCACAAAATCTCAAAATTGTAGATGCTGGCGTGGATGTAGAGAGAAAGGAACGCTCTTGCACTGCTGGTGGGAATGCAAACTAATACAACCTTTTTGGAAGGAAGTATGGAGAAACCTTAAAGAACTCAACCTAGACCTTCCATTTGATCCTGCAATCCCACTATTGGGCATCTATCCAGAAGAAAAAAAAAACCTTTTACTATAAAGACA
>CAUYTI010052368.1:0-73948 GCA_963575145.1 Galago senegalensis | reverse complement strand
GACCCCGTTTTCTAGGCCTAAACAATATACTTCTTTTTCTCCAAATTGCACTCTCCGAATACAAGCAAGACAGGAGAAAAGCAGTTTTGCCAGTATGTGAGGTGAGCCAGGCCTCTTCCAGCGTGGACTCCCTGCCACTTTCCCCAGAGCTACAAGGACTACATTCATTTGTTAATATACTCACTCCTAGACAACACTGAAATGGTGTCTTCCCTGTGCCAAGTCCTGGCCAAGTGTAATTCTTAAGACCTCCCTACCTATTTACAAATGGCATATAACTCCCTTAAACCAAAGACCCATGTGGACTTCCGACTCTGGTCTGCTCCCTTGGTCAGAGGCTCTGGTGCCTTTCATTCCTTCTATATTCCTTTCTATCTAATAAATCCTATCTTATCACTGATCTGTGTGGTTCAGGAGTTCATTCTTCCAATCTCTAAGATCAAGGACCTACTACAGGAAGAAATTCCATCAACAAATTGACCCACTGGGTGGGACAAAGGAATTGACTCAACTGCCCCCCCACCTAAGGTGGTACATTCCAGTAACCGACCCACCCACACAGTGGCCTATACCAAAGGACTGATGGTTCTGCCCTGAAACCAGCCAATTAACAGACCCTGATTGCCTAACCCTCTGCCCACAAAACTGTCTTTAAAATCAATGTCAACCCCTGCCCGCCCCAATTCTCAGGTTGGTGGATTTGAGAAATTCCTCCCATCTCCCTGCTAATGTTATGTGGAATAAACTTTCTGTGATTAAAAAAAAAAAAAAGGGCGGCGCCTGTGGCTCAAAGGAGTAGGCCGCTAGCCCCATATGCCGGAGGTAGTAGGTTCAAACCTGGTCCTGGCCAAAAACTGCAAAAAAAAAAAAAGGCAAAGTGCGGTAGTTCGTGCATATAATCCTAGCACTCTGGGGAACTGAGGAGGGTGGAGTGCCTGAGCTCACGGGTTCGAGACCAGCCCAAGCAAGAGCAAGAGCTGATTTCTAAAAATAGCTGGGCATTGTGGAAGGTGCCTGTAGTCCCAGTTACTCGGGAGGCTGAGTCAAGAGAATCACTTAAGCCCAAGAGTTTGAGGTTGCTACAAGCTAGGACACCACAGCACTCTACAAAGGATGACAAAGTGAGACTCTGTCTCAAAATACAAAAAATATTAGCTGGATGTTGTAGTGTGCACCTGTGCTCCTTCTCAGAAGGCTGAGGTGGGATGATCTCCCAGACTACAAGAGTTGAATAGAGTGACCCATGATCCTTTGGGGCACTACAGCCGAGGTAAGAAACTGAGATCCTATCTCTGGAAAAACAGTACAAGACCTTCTGTGTTTTGAATGTCCTTTTGAGGAGGGAAATTTGCCCTTCATGCTCCAAGGTTCATTGAAAATCAAATGACAAGGCTTGGGGCCTGTAGCTCAGCAGCTAGGGTTTGAATCCAGGTCAGGCCTGCCAAACAACAATGACAACTACAAAAAAAAAAAATAGCCGGGCGTTGTGGCGGGTACCTGTAGTCTTAGCTACTTGGGAGGCTGAGCAAGAGAATCACTTAAGCCCAAGAGCAGGGGTCCTCAAACTTTTTAAACAGGGGGCCAGTTCACTGTCCCTCAGACCGTTGGAGGCCCGGACTGCAGCCCAGGATGAGTTGGCTGCTAAGCAGGACAGGCAGTAGCGGCAAAAACACCTGGTGGGATGGATAAAGGTCCTAGGCAGGCCGCATGTGACCCACGGGCCATAGTTTGAGGACGCCTGCCCAAGAGGTTGAGTTTGCTGTGAGCTGTGATGCCATGGCACTCTACCGAGGGCAAAATAATGAGACTCTGTCTCAAAAAAAAAAAAAAAAAAAGAAAAGAAAAGAAAAAATAAAAGAAAAATGAAAAAACAAGGCAGAATAATAGGAGAATAGGCAGATAGTGCAAGGGAAAATTATACTGGGGGCTGTAGGAGGGGAGGGAGCAGATAGGGAATGTAGATAGTCCTTCTGTGAGGGAGACTGAATGGACCCTGGGGAGAGAAACTGCACGTGATTCTCCTTGAACTCTGGATGAGCCCTAGATGGGCGCTATATTGTGGCAAAGTCCCTCTAGTGTGGTTGCATTCTTCAGTCTTTCTGCAGCAGACGTGGGGTAACTGGGAGGATTTAGAAGGGGTTGTGTCTGGAATGTCCGAATGAAGTCAGAAAGCTGCCTGCAAGATGAAGTCTGAGAAGCTGAACGAGGCAGGACCGCTGGCCTCCTCTGCTCAGCCTCCCCTGATTATCTAGTTACGGCTTCTCCAGGATTGTGAGAATGTTTGCCCCAGAAAACTCGAGGAGGTAGTCACATGCACCGTAATATTGGTAGGGTAAAGGTTACTTTGATGACATAGTGTTTTCTTTAATGATTCTTTCACATAGTTTGTTAAAGTGAAAATCACCTTTCTGTTTAAACATTTTGCATTGTTAGAATGAAGACTGTTGTTACTTCCTATCAGACAAAGTTAAGAATTTCTAGGTTTGGTTCAGGGCCTGTGGCTCAAGCAGCTAAGGCGCCAGCCACATACACCTAAGGTGGCGGGTTCGAATCCAGCCTGGGCCTGCCAAACAACAATGATGGCTACAACCAAAAAAAAATAGCTGGGCATTGTGGCTGGCGCCTGTGGTCCCAGCTACTTGGGAGGCTGAGGCAGGAGATTCACTTGAGCCCAGGAGTTGGAGATTGCTGTGAGCTGTGATGCCACAGCACTCTACCCAGGGGAACAGCTTGAGGCTCTGTCTCAAAAAAAAAAGAAATATTTTCCCCCTAAACATGACATTTTTTTTTTTTTTTTTGAGACAGAGCCTCAAGCTGTCCCCCTGGGTAGAGTGCATGGCATTACAGCTCACAGCAACCTCCAACTCCTGGGCTCAAGCGAGTCTCTTGCCTCTACCTCCCAAGTAGCTGGGACCACAGGCGCCCGCCACAACGCCCGGCTATTTTTTGGTTGCAGCCGTCATTGTTGTTTGGCGGGTCCGGGCTGGGGATTCAAACCCACCACCTTAGGTGTACGTGGCTGGCGCCTTAGCCGGTTGAGCTACAGGCACCAAGCCTCTCTAGGGATCTTCAATGAGATTCTTGTGATAATTTCCAGAGAGGCAATTGGGCTGTGGGGGATAAGGATGGGAGCATATTGTCACAAAGAGGTTAAGTGACCTGTCGCAGTTCACAAACCATTGAGTGATGGTGCTGGGAAACAAAGACTTAAATCCTGCAGCAGATGTAATCCCCTTAGCTCTTAGCTAAGAGGCCAGAGATAAGCATTCCTTTTCCCCCCAGGCTGCCGCCATCCAACACTTAGAATCAGCAGCCACTGAGTTGAACAAAATCCTGAAGGCCAAGTATCCCACAGAGATAAATATCGCAACCAGGTCAGTTCTCCTCTGGATCTCATCTTTTGGGGTGCTTTGCCCTCATAGGCTGTTCCCAAGTCAGATATGGGGTTCATTTTGATTGCTTGGGTGTTGAGTCCAAGGAAAGTATATATTTATCTTCCCAAATCATATTTCTCCAAGCTCAAACCTACTGAATGGAAAGTTTAGGAAAAATGAAATTGAGGCTCCTGCTGCTTCAAAAAGACAAACTGCAAGCCAGAGATTTTGAAGGAGAGTTACAGAAACAACATTAATCTAGACTATTCAAGAGTATACCATAGCTCCCTGCAGTACAGACAGCTTGTTTTCCATCTTTGATACTGGGATAGATCTTAGTAGTGCCTACTTATAGCTGCTGTCTCATAACCTGAGTAACACATTCTCCCCTTATAAATATGCAAGTTATTTGTTCCTTCTGGGAGTTCTTTAAAAGGGGGGTTCCTGCATAGTCCTTCACACTCTCCTCTGAGAAACACTCCCCTCAGGGAGAGTCTTCCTAATGTCATCATGTTTGTACTAAATTGGCTGGGCCCTTGCACCATAGCTGATTGACTGGCAGTGAAAACCTGACCCAAGTTGGACCAAGTACATATATTATCTTCTCTAGAATTTCAGAATTAGTACTAAGAAATGCTGGTCAAACTCAAATACTTGACTTAGGAAGTGGTGTGAAACTAGACTGAGTGGAGATGGAACATATTTTACCATATGTACAAGAAAAGCAGGGAGGGAGAGAGTCCTGGGAGAGAGTGGGAGGCAAGAGATAGGAGGAGGAGGACTATGGAGACTTATGATGTTATAAGAGAAAAGAACTCTGGACCTCAGGGGCCATGTTACATCATGCTATCTATCTTATCTTTCCAGATTCCTGTGTTCAGCAGTGGAAGATTTTGTGGTTGATATTGTAAAGGCCTGGGGTCAGATAAAACAGAATAATACAGCAATAGAGTCTGTGATATTGAAAGTACGTTTCCATTCCTTTTGCGTTATTCTTTTTGGGGCCATTTTTAACAAAAGGGCCCCATTTTTAACAAAAGCAAATGTCCTTTTCACTGGGAATTGAAAAAGAAAGGCAAGGAAGGGCACCTGATAAGCCTCCCTGATGGGTAAGATACAATTTCATCAAACTTCTATCTTTTGCCAAATGAAGAATAGCACTATGCATGTATACACACATACCATGTACCTAAGCATATGACAGGCATCTACCCACAACTAGACATAGTGTAAACCAAGCATGTATGCACATGATTGTATACCAAAACATGCTTGAAAATGTGTACATACAGATACACACTAGAAATATGCCCACAGTCACCTCTATAACAATAGTAACACATATCACTTACTGTTTGTCAGAGACTATTCTGAGTGCTTTTAATATATAGATATATTTAAACTTCACAAATGCCCTAGAATATAGAGGCACAAAGAGGTTAAGTGACCTGTCTCAGTTCACAAACCATTGAGTGATGGTGCTGGGAATCAAAGTCTTAAATCCTGCAGCAGATGTAAATCCCTAAACTCCCCCACACACACAAAGTCATACACCAAACACCCATGCAGAGGCACATCCACCTGCATAGGGGCATGCCTATGAAAATGCCAATCCATACATGTTTATCTTTCCTCAAGTTTGCCATGTTACACATTATTTTACAAGCCAGTTTGACATGAGAAAAACTTGGCAATATACACTGATGCCCGGGGTTGCTCAGAAACAAATAACATGTGTTTGATCCCCTAACACTCTTTGATTATCTCATCACAACTACCCACCTATTTCTTTCTCCACATACTTACTTCATCTCCCCATATGTGGCTTTCTATGCTCAGTGTTCCTGCCAACCACTTCTACTCCTCACCCATTCCCATACCACCCCTGCTACTCATTTTGCTCTCAAACACTGGTCCCTCATAACAATGTCCCATCTCCTTCCTCCCTATACAGAGTGACATAATGTATGATAAGCTCAGTGTCCTAATTGATGTCCTGGCTGAGGAAGCAGCAGGTACCTCTGCTGTGAAGAGTGCTGACGGTGGCAAGGCTGATGGAAAGCCCTTTGTTCCTCAAATAGACCACATAGCCAAGTGCAAGTTGGAGCTGGCCACAAAGGCCCAGAATCTCCAGAAATCCTTGAAACTCATCATATTCCAAGTTGAACAAGGTAAGGTACGCAGTGTTAGAGCTACTGAAATAGGGGGAAAGAGAAGGTTCCAGTAGATGGCTGACTTCCACTTGATGGCTCACTGGTCTATCTGACTCCACTACCAAAACTTAACCTGATTCTGCATTCACAATACATCCGAAGTCAGTGTTCACACTGTTGATTTGAGAAGCCTCCATCCTGATAAGCTGCTCCTTTAGCTTCTACCTCCCAGGCCCTTCAACTCTTGCTACAGTGTTCCACTTATCTTAGGAACCAACACTCATTTTTTTTTTCCAACACTCGTTCTAAAGAAAAATTAAGTGGCCTGGCTCAAAGCTCTGTTAGCACCCACCAGAATCCATGGAATTGTTTTCCACCAGCTCCTATTTTTTTCCAATCAGTGCCACAAGCCTGTGACTATTTTAGAAAGAAAATGGTGTTCATCTCTTCATGTCTTACACAGTAATAATCAGGCAGATTGGCTCTGAGGGTGAGTGGTACTGATAGTCTAGCATTGCCATTCCCCAGAACCCATAACAGTCTACAAACTTTCCAACTCAGTCTGAAAACTCTTTCAACCACACCCCATTTCTTCATTTAACATTTGGTGACCACTTCTTCCCCACAATGCTTCACTGAAAAAAAGATCACAAGGTAGCATAAGACTAAGTATGCTCTGACTAATTTATTGGAATTAAGTAGTCCTTTTTTTTTTTTTTTTTTGAGACAGAGCCTCAAGCTATCCCCCTGGGTAGAGTGCCATGGCATCACAGCTCACAGCAACCTCGAATTCCTGGGCTCAAGCAAGTCTCCTACCTCAGCCTCCCAAGTAGCTGGGACCATAGGTGCCCACCACAATGCCCAGCTATTTTTTGGTTACAGCTGTCATTGTTGTTTTGGCGGGCCCAGGCTGGATTCAAATCTGCCACCTTAGGTGTATGTGGCTGGCACCTGAGCCACTTTACCCACGGCGCCGAGCCTTAAGCAGGAGTCTTATGCAGCAAGGAAGTCCTTTGGGCTAGCTAGTCTTTGATTTTTAGGCATGGTATTTTGCCCCACCTTGGTACCTTTAACTACATCTGTCAAGTTTCCCAGAAAGAAAGAAAATCTCCCTTCTGCACTGTGGAAGGATTAAACAGTTTGCCTCAATTTCTATAGTTTCCAAGCAGTGGGGATCAGATTAATCTGATTTAGCCATAATTCTGTCACAACTAACCCTTAGTCTGTGTCATCAACACATGTTAGATTAGAGGTGCAATTTCTGGCTATGGGACAAACATAGGCCCAGCTGGTAGGGTAGAGATTGAACCTGACCTTTGGTACAAGTAAGCACCTGAGGTATATGTACAAAGGCTAGTGAAAAGAAAGAGACCTCTCAAATGTTCTGGAGATGGATGAGACAATTGGGTGAAAGAGTGGCATGGTTCCAGAGGCTCAATCCTGGACAAAAGGCATGTGAATATGTGAACTAACAGAATGGAGGTAGAAGAACAGAGGGTTTCCTGCCCTACTTACTCCATCCCCAGCCCCAAATGTCTACTCACAACCACCTTGAGTGACAGGAAAAAAAAGAGTAACCAGTATAACAGAGAAAGCTCAGGCATGACTTTGAAAACACATAGCAGTAACATTATAAGGAAGCTGTGAGCAACACTGTAAGGCAGCCATGATGGAAGAGAGGTTAGGGTCAAATGGGGGTCTCTGTCATCTTCCCTCACCCTGACTGGCATTAACTAAACAAAACAGATACTCAATAAATGTTTAATAAATGTGACCAATCTTCTCCCCCTCTCTTCTTCCTCCCTTTTTCCCTCTGTCCTTCCTTCCTTCCTCCCTCCTTGCATTCCTCTTTTCGTTCTTTCTTTCCCTCCTTCCTCCCACATTTTCTCTATAGTTCTGGATGAGGAAAGTAGACAGACAATATCTGTTAAGAACTTTACTTCAACTTTCTTCCTGGAAGATGACCCAGAGGATATTAACCAGAGAAGCCCAAGACACCGTAAGGATCTTTCCCTTCTTCTTCCTTTATCACCGTCGCCTAGTTCCTGAAGAATAAATATGTGTTTTTCATGCATCCCCTTTTAGCCATAATCTTGCAGTGGATATCCCTCCCACTTTCCTAGAAACCTTACACTATAAGATACCATGCCAATGTCCAGAGTAATAACTCCATTAGGAACACTGAAAAGGCTGACCTGATGAAACCCAAGATTTGAAGTTGTTTTCACTGCCAACAAGAAAGTAGCCCAATCTTATTATTTTCTCAGTAGAAATCCCTGTTCATCCAAGAGGCTCCCTTAATGGCATAAGAACGCTGAATGTTATCTAGAAGATCATTGCACTTGACCCCTCCAAATAGAGAAAACAGGATGAAATATAAGTTGGGGTAAATGGCTTTTTTGTTTGCATCTAACACGGTGGTATCTTTTCATTTAGGTTCTCGTCGTGGAACGTTATCTTCTATATCTTCTCTCAAAAGTGAGGACCTAGACAACCTCAACTTGGAATACTTATATTTTACACCAGAAACTATGTAAGTATTTAACCCTATCACCTTTTAATGGCTTCCACCTTTTTCTGGTTAAGAACACAATGTCAAGATAGACAAAGTTAAATCCTGAGTATACTTAATAGTTGATGACCTATGCAAGTGACTCAACCACACTGAAGCTTAGTTTCCTTACTAAAAATGAAGTAATTGTAGAATTTGCCTTGTAGATTTATTGCACTGAGTTTATATATGAAAAGTACTTGCATTGAGCAGTACTTTGCAATCGTCATTAAGTATCATTATGTGTTAGCAGTTATCATTATTATTATGAACACCTAATGTTACTTATTATTTCAGAAGACTTGTTTTTCCACTATTACCCTTAACAGTAAATGGCTGAAGATGCTAAAATGTAAATGGTTATTAGGAAACGGGGTAGTGAGTCTAAGTGTGTCTTGTCTCACCAGTCCTACCTTTTTAGAATATTCCCAGCAGCCAAGTTCTGCCACATTCACTCATTTTGAGTTCAATTAAGAAGATAGCAATTACCAGTTAGACAAACTCCAATTTCTATACTGTAGTTAAGAGAGGCAAATCTCAAGAGATGAACATTCAGTTTAGAAATAAAAAGTAACCTATGATTAAATACTAAACTCTACCCATTCCAGATGGACATATCTAGCCATTATTTTATGTTTTCTTTTTTTTTTTTTTTGAGACAGAGCCTCAAGCTGTCCCCCTGGGTAGAGTGCTGTAGCATCACAGCTTACAGCAACCTCCAACTCCTGGGCTTAAGCGAGTCTTCTGCCTCAGCCTCCCAAGTAGCTGGGACCACTGGCGCCCACCACAATGCCCAGCTATTTTTTAGTTGCAGCCATCATTGTTGTTTGGCGGGCCCAGGCTGGATTCAAACCCGCCACCTTAGGTGTATGTGGTTGGCACCTTAGCCACTTGAGCCACAGGTGCCGAGCCTATTTTATGTTTTTTTGTTTTTGTTTTTTCCGCCTGGGTAGAGAGCCATGGCATCACAGCTCACAGCAACCTCCAACTCCTGGGCTCAAGTGAGTCTCCTGCCTCAGCCTCCCAAGTAGCTGGGACCATAGGTGCCCGCCACAATGGCCGGCTATTTTTTGGTTGCAGCAGTCATTGTAGTTCTGGAGGGCCCGGGCTGGATTCAAACCCACCACCTTAGGTGTATGTGGCTGGCGCCTTAGCCACTTGAGCCACAGGTACTGAGCCATTTTATGTTTTCTTAAATCATTTATTTAGGAAAACAATTCTTATGCCTATCTTCAACCCACAATTCCCTTCCACTTCACCATTGGCTTAAGGTTATATCTGAGATCTCGTGGATCTACCTAATGAATTTTGATCAATAGTGTGCTGGTAAATATTTAAGAACCCCTCTGAAGAGGGGTGGGAAGCCCTGATTTATTTCTTGTGTAAACCCTCCTGCTATGGCCTATTTAAAGCTATTGATATAATGCCTTTACATGCAATGTTGAAAAGAGATAAACATAATTAATTTTACATGAGCAAGCACAAAGTGGCTCTATCATACCACTGGTTTTGATGTTGACACCCTAGAACAGTGTTTTTCAACCTTTTTTATCTCATGGCACACTTGAACCTATAGTTAAACTTCCACAGCACACTTAACTTACGTCAATCAAAAAAAAAGAGTAAAAATAAGAATATACTTACTGTGCTTTGAACTTCTTTTGAAAATGATTTAATTAATGATCTTTAAAAATTTTTGTGGCACACCTAAGATGCTCTTATGGCACACCAGTGTGCAGCCACACACTGGTTGAAAATCATTGCCCTAAATGGATGTGGGAGACTTGAAAAATTGCTTGACTTTTTTTGTTGTATACCTGTCTGCCATCTTTTATCAGTCTTTCCCCCTAAATGTGCAGTTACTTTGCCCTGTGATAGCAGACATCACTGAGAGTAATAGTGCAGACTTAACTGTCATGACACATTTGTATTTGGAATACTCAAAAGTTTTTTATGGGAACAAGCCAATGACTCTCTTTCCCTTTATTATATGTTAAAAAATACAGACCACTCATATATGAGGCCTCCAAAGATGATTAAAATTATGAATGTTGTTTCTTTATTATGAGGCCTAATTCCACAGAATCTTGCCAACCAACTGGGCATTCTTTCTTACAACTACCAAGCTACTTGCTAACATAATAGGACACATAGGTGTGCTTCTCAAAAATACTGTGGTTTGCGCCCAAGGTGGGAAAGGTCTTAACCTCAGCAATTTTCCATCATACAGATATATCTGATAGTGGCAATTCTTTCTTATAGTAATGTTTGTCCTCTTCCTTGGCTAATTTCAGATGCTTCAAAGAAAAATGTGTCATGAATAACTACTTTGGAATTGGACTGGATGCTAAAATTTCTCTGGATTTCAATACCAGAAGAGATGAACACCCAGGGCAATACAAGTAAGAAAAGAAAACTCTCCTTCCTACACAATTAAGTTCATGAACTCCTCCTATAAAAATTATTATATAGCTTATGCTGAATATCACTTATAGTCACCTTTGAGGTACTCTCCTTGAGAAGCTATGTACTTATGCCAGCACCTACCTAGTCCACCCTTCAAAGCAACTTTGGAATTCTTTTCCTAGAACGACCACGAGAGCTGTCATTGTATGAAGTCTAACAATTAAGTTTGTGAGTTCACCCTAGAAAAAATGCTATATACCTCATTGCTGACTACAGTCACCCTTAAAGTACTCCCCTTGGCCATCTGGTGATAATCAGCAATAAGGTATGTAGCACTTTTTCTAGGATGAGTTCTTGAACTTTAGTGTCCAACCTCATACACATATGTATTCTTACATTCCCTCTCAGACAAGCAACAGAAAGAAAGCAATGCTTTGGAAGTAAAATGCATTGGCACCAAGACTAGTCTACTGGGACAGTTTGTCCCAAATGTTGGGCTGGTCTGTGATGACTACATTGGCATCCTAAGGTACCTTCATATTCTAGACCTGTGGATGGCTGTTGTATAACAGCTACTTGTGTTACTATCATTAGGAACAGATTACATTGACTTGATTCAACAAATTGCCTGTCTTTGTTCTGTCATGAGAGTATAACTAGATCTTAGTAGATCTTAGTAGTAGCTTCAGATCTCCTTTTGTTGTTCCGATGCTCAGAGCATCAAAGATCCCCCTGTTGGTTCTTAGTATTCTTAACCTGGTTGCCCTAGACCCATCTGGTGTTGGGCTACTTGTCACCTTCTGGTACTTTTGCAGTACAGACATTATCTACCATAGCCTTGGAGTTCTTGTGGTAAATTGGAACTATAAGTAAAAAGAAGCATGCCACTCTGACCCTACCTTACCACTGCCACTAGAACTACTTTCTCAGAGCAGGCCTGGGCTGAGAAACAAGAATGGTATCATACATGTGATTTGTAAAATGTTTTTCCCCATCTGTTGCTTGTCTTTTCATTTTCCTAGTGCTAGCTTTTGAAGTACAAAAGTTTAATTTTAATGAGATCCAATTGATCATTTTTTTCTTTATGGACCATGCCATTGGTGTCATAGCTAAGAAATCTTGGAACTGACTCAAGGGTTTAACAATTTGGTACTAAGTTTTCTTCTAAAATTTTTACAGTTTGAGCACTTACATTTAATTCTATGAAATACTTTGAGTTAATTTTTATGTATGTAATGTGTGAGATAAAGATCTAATTTTATTTTTTTTAATGTGGATATTCAATTATTCCAGCACCATTTTTACAAAAGTATCCTTTCCCCAGTGAATTGTGTTGTTACCTTAGTTGAAAATCAATTTATCATAAATGTCAGGATTTAATTCTAGACTCTCACTTATGTTACATTTATTTATGCATCTATCCTGTGCAAGTATCACACTATTTTGATAACTGTAGCTTTATAGCAATTTTTGAAATTGGGAAATGAAAGTCCTTCAACTTTATTCTTTGTTTAGAATTGCTCTGGTTGTTCTAGGTGTTTTGCATTTCCATATAATTAAATCCCTGTTGTTATAGATGAGGAAACTAAAGTGCCCAGAGAACTTATGGTTTTAAACAGAGTCTAAATAATTTAGTGTTAAACTTCTTAGATTTGAAAATTTATTCCTTGTGGTAGTTCATTTCTGTGGCTCCACTTCATAAGTTCACAGTAAACTATATCCAGCCTTTCTAGTTATTGTACACTCCCCATCTGTATTTGTCAGATATTCTACAGTCAACAAGACCCTGGTCCTTCCCACTTCTACCCCAAGTCTGCTAATATCCTTACCTATGTCATATTTTTCTCCATTGAGTCTTTCTCTAAATCTCCCTAGTAAATTTAGTTCCATTCTATGGCACCAAATTAAGTGTTTAATATACAAGTCCAGTGTTTAGAAAAGTCCTCCAATTTGCCAGAAATGTTGCTGCTTCAAAAAACTTAGCCTAAGCATCAAATGTTTCAAATGAAATTGATTCCAAGCAGGTAAAATCTTTTGCTCCTAGAGAGGCACTGCCAGGGTAGCTGGTATGTACTGGTAGCTACATTCACAGCTTATTATAAGCATTACTTTCTGATTATAGCATGTTCCTTCCAAGTCTGGATAAATATCAGTAGCAAAGAGAAGTGGAAAATTTATCTATTGATAGGATGCTTAGGCTTGAGATAAGTCCAGGAGTCCATTTCTACATGTACTTGAATGAAAATACCAGTTACCTATCCTAGTAGCTTCTCTTATTCCAGTTACCAATCAGCATAACTCCTCTCTATAGAAGAAGGCACTTGAGAAATAAGATAGTTTCCTTTTCCATCTTTCCCGTCCATTCATCTTTCTATTATTCACCCTCTATCTTTTTCTACCCTTATCTCCCCATAGTAGCCGCCTTAAGAACAAGATGTGGTATGGCCTTTTGGGAAGCAAGGAACTTCTGCAGCGCTCTTACAGGAAACTGGAAGAACGTGTGCACCTGAAGGTTAGTGGAAAAGGAGGTGGCCCTCCTAGGTATAGAGAAAGAATATCTCATGGCCTTGAGATCAACTTTGCCCTATATCCTTGGTTCTTCCTAAGATTTAACTCTGTGATCCTCACTCACAGCTCATGGGAGGAAGGCATGGAGATAGATTTCCATTTTATAGATACGAAAATAATAGCATGAAGAAAAGACAGAGATCTTTCCCATCTCTGTAAATACCCCTTCATGTTGGTACCCAACGATCTAGCCAATGTGAGCTACTCTTTTCTTTCAGTGTGATGGAGAAGCCATCTCCTTGCCAAACCTTCAAGGCATTGTAGTACTCAACATTACCAGCTATGCCGGTGGTGTCAACTTCTGGGGAGGCAACACAGCGACCACAGTGAGTGTGGAACAAAGAACAGGGTGGGAGAAAGGCATGATCCCACAAAGGTATTTCAGAAAGGAGTAGTGGGCTGGCTGGAGGGAGGAGTGGACAATTGGGGAAGAGTATGTGGGCTGGAAATCTTTATTAGCAGAAGCCATCCAATTAGGTTTTTCAGCAATTATAATCCCAGAGCACAAATATTAACCAAAGACCTCCAGATTAGGTGAAGTCTTAGGTGCTGCTTGGGCTTCAAATTTTCCACTCCTCAGGCCTGACAGGTACTTTAAGGGCTACCTAGACCATGCTCTTTTCTCCATGGAATCTGTCAATAAAATCCCCTGGGAGGCTGGCCATGAGCCCTCTACTCTGAGCTCACCCAAGAAGGCAATGAGGCCAATAAGATAGGCCTTGCAGATTGAGGATGTAAATTGGACAAGGAAGGAACTGGTTAAAAGCTGTGATCTTCAAAGAGGCTCTAAGTATTGATATCAATGCCCTTTTCCCAGATGGCTTCCTTACCTCATCTTTTCCTCCTTTAATAGTGCAATTTTTCTACTTTTCATGAGCTAGAAAAAGTTTCACCAGGAGACTTCAAAGCATTTCCTGCTTGTTGTAGACAAAGTGTGGTTTTCCATGGATGGAAATATGACACAGTTCTTCCTCCTCAGGAATATGAGGCTCCTGCAATAGATGATGGGAAGCTGGAGGTAGTGGCAATCTTTGGTTCTATACAGATGGCAATGTCCCGAATCATCAACCTGCATCATCACCGCATTGCCCAGGTAGGCAAGAGTTGGGTGGGAACAAGAAAGGTCCTGAGATTTTTGGTTGCAACCCAGGATGTGGAGTACTCCTAACAATTAACCAGCTATAAAGGGCCAGGTTATCTTGTGGACCACAAGGTACCAACTAAGGTTGGTAATGGAGATGGCAGGGACCAATGGAACAAAAAGCCCATAGGAAATAGGTGTTTATCCCTGGGATAATCTGATTCACATCCTTGTCCATGCCACGTCAAATATACATTCAGGCTGTAACTGTGAGATTATCAGACTGGTCTATAGCAGTTACCTCATTTTCTCTCCCATTCTCTCTCATCTTCTCTGGCAGTGCCGTGAGGTAATGATAACCATTGATGGCGAAGAAGGTATCCCAGTGCAGGTGGATGGGGAAGCCTGGGTTCAGAAGCCGGGCCTTATCAAGATTAGATACAAGAATGCTGCCCAGATGCTAACAAGAGATCGGGTAAGAGGGGAAAAGCTCATCTTGGGCTCTTACCACTGCCTTATCTATAGCTATCACTTGAGTACTAAAAACTTCCAGTCAAGCCAAATTCCTCAAAGGGAGGTCTGCATGTCCCTTGTAACTGAGGTGCTGGTTATAAATCTATGTTCCTGGGCCCCACACCAGATCTACTTAACAGAATGGGGATGAGTAGTACCCAAGCATGTACCTCTGTAAACTAGTGCCTCAAGACATTCTGACATATTCTGGAATTTGCAAACTACTGTCCAGAGAGTGAGATAAGGAGCTTCTTCCTGTAGTTTTGGATGAGGTCACCCTCTTCCACTGTAGAGAGAGCCACAGGCCTCAGGTGGTCATTGAAAAATCTGTTCCGGAGTTGGCGCCTGTGGCTCAAGTGGCTAAGGTGCCAGCCACATACACCTAAGGTGGCAGGTTCAAATCCAGCCCAGGCCCACCAAACAACAATGATGGCTGCAACCAAAAAATGGCCAGGCGTTGTGGTGGGCACCTGGGGTCCCAGCTGCTTGCGAGGTGGAGGCAAGAGACTCGCTTGAGCCCAGGAGTTAGAGGTTGCTGTGAGCTGTTATGCCACGGCATTCTACCCAGGGGGACAGCTTAAAGCTTTGTCTCAAAAAAAAAAAAAGAAAGAAAAAAAAAAAAGAAAAATCTGTTCCTTCAACAACTAATTCTACACTGAATATGGTCTTTAAGTTCCTTAAAATGCTGCATTTGCAAATGCCAGCCACTTCAGCTAAACCTTGAGCTTAGGAAGACGCCATTATTGACCAGATGTTCAGTGGTTAGAGGGTATCTTGCACTCTGACCTGTGAACAACCCAAAGAAACAGCAACAGAGAGGAAAGAGGAAGTCCAATTATAAACTACCTACCTGCTGCTAAGCACTTCACATTTCTGTCCCGTAGGTCCTCCCAGTAGTCCTAAGAGAGGAACACATTTACCCTCATTTTACAGATGAGGAAAATGAGGACCAGGAACATTGAATAATTTGGTAACAGTCACACAACTAGTAAATGACAGAAGCATGATTCACAATTAAATTAATATGTTCTGGTTCTAAACCACATTACAACATAATGCCTAGATATGGCAAAGGAGGAAACATGAAAGGTGTTTTATGAATCACGATGCCCTGACAAAGGAGCTTCTGGCAGACATCTGTCTGATCCAAGACTGGTGTCCCAAGTCCTAGAATACTAACAACAACAAAAACTAAAAGTGCCAAGTACAAAAGGGACATTGAATAAAACGATGGATAGATATATAGGTGTGTAGATGGGTAATACGGGGGAATGGGGCCCTTATTCCCCTTTACCCACTCTACCCAGACATTGACAAACATTAGACTCATAGACAGATCTGTCATATGCCATTTTAAATACAGCAATCATTATGAACTGCCACTGTATTCATTTCCAGGACTTTGAGAACTCAATGAAAATGTGGGAATGCAAGCACACCGAAATTAAAGCTGCCCCTCAACCCCAGCTGGACTCCCAGACATCTCAAGATAGCCTCTCTGACGAAGAGTATGACCAGATACAGCACTTAGCTCATCTTGCAGAAAATCTCATCAGTAGGTAAGGTGACTGGCCTACATAAAGGACTGGGAATCCCAATGAGAGATATGGAGACAAAGTCAATTTGTGTCTTTTGGGAGCCTGGCCTTAGAATGAAATTGTGCCTAGAGCTCTAAAAATTTGCTGGGACCCTGACAATTCTGGCAAGAAAAATTCTTTGTGCTCAGCAATGAGCCAGCTTGGACATCTCAGAGATGAGTATGGATGGGCTCTTGAACCAACAGGACTAAGAATGTTTATCCTTGCACTTAAATATTATCAGGAGGGCCTTGGATTAGTGTCAGCTTCCCTCCTCTATTCTAGCCTCCCATCCTCACCAAGTTCCCAGTATCTAAATTCAGGTGAGATAAGGATGGATAAATACCTAGAGTAGAGTAAAAACATTTTATGGCACAGGTAGCTACCTAGAGGACAGCAGAAACAGAAGGGAGTAAAGAGTCCAAATTAGGAATCCAGAGCTTTCATTTATCTCAACCCTCACTAGCATCCCAGGCCAGAAGTCCTCAGAACTCTGACTCATCCATCTGTCCTTAATTTATTGCAGACTTAATGACCTGAGCAAGGTCCACCAGCATGTGTCTGTCCTCATGGATTCTGTGAATATCTGTGCTAACATCCTGAATGATGTATTTTATCACCAAGACAGTGGCAATGAGGCAGGTGCAGCTTCTTGCACTCCCATTCAGGTAAGGGGGAAAGGGGCAGGTGAAGGAAAGGAGTCAAACATATAGGAAAGTGGATAAAAGAGAAGGAAGGGTCGCCAGAGGCTGGTTGGAGAAACTGGGCAAATGATATGGCAGGAAACTGATGGATAGAGTGAACAGGATGGTAGGCATCCCTTGCCTTGTTACAGGTCTATGGTGGCTACTAGGGGAAATCCCATAGCAAGTTTTTTTTTTTTTTTTTTTTGGCTGGGGCTGGGTTTTAACCCACCACCTCCAGCATATGGGGCTAGAGCCCTACTCCTTTGAGCCACAGGCACTGCCCTCCCATAGCAGATTTTATCAGCCTGAGAGCTGGTCCTCTTCCTTGGTAGCTTATCTACCACACCGGCCTCAAGGGAGAAATGACCAATAGAGAGAAACTTGGCCTTGGCTCTTCCTCATCCCAGGCAGATCCCTGTATAACTTGATAAAAATGATACCTGTAATTGAAACCAGAAAACCTAGATAACTTGGTTTCTCTCTTGAGGGAAAGGTACAGATCAGGAAGGACACTTAATGTTAAATATGTCGTCCCATGGCTTTCTCCACGGCCAGAAGATTTAAGTGATGCTTCTAAAAAAGTAACTTTAGTACTAGAAAAAAGATACAATAGGGTCAGAGCCTGATCTTAACTGGAAAAGGCCTGAAGCTTCAAAGGGAGAGATGGTAGGGCCTAACTCCACCTGTCATGGGAAACATGGTTTTAGCCTAGGGACAAGTGGCCTCAAATGTACTCTCTGGTTCACATATTTCCTTTCTTCTTATACCTACTGCAATTAATCAATGGTGCCAAAAGCCAGGTTGTGCTGTGCCACTTTGTAGGACACACCAAGTGTAGGACAGTACTGTACCAGTAGTTGACAGCTGGCATTGGTTCTGATTGCTTGGTTCCTATGCTGTACTAGTTGTGCTATATTTTGAATATTACTTTTTCACCTACAGCCACGATCTACTAGCCTGCTCCTACCTTCCCACAAAGAAGCCAGCTGCATGCTTACTAACCAACAACTCTTCTGTCTTTTTCCTTTCCTTTCTTTCCTTTCTTCTCCTCTCAGACTATAAGCAGAAATGATGCAGTAGATGTTACATTTAGTCTTAAAGGGCTCTACGATGACACCAAAGCTTTCCTGGATGAAAACTTGGTGAGTGCAGGGGATTGGAGCATGGGAGGGAAAAATACCCCATCTGAACATGGTCACAATCTGTGCTTGATTCTAGGGCACTGGAGACAAGTGGGAGCATTTTGGCCAGATACCTCCTGATAGTCCATAGCTTACCCTTGGAAGAAAGTCCCCTTTGGCAAATGTCTCCTGGCTCCAGAACAGGCCAATCAAAAGGGTGTTCTCATCATCCCTGATATAGCTGCAGTAGAAAGGAGTGGGCTCTTTTAATCTGCTCTGTATCCTCAAGTTTCTATATACCTCTTTCACTATATGAGAAGGTGGTATTGAATAGTGGGAAAATTTGGGGAACTCTGAGTTCAAATCCCAAATCTGCCACTTATTAACTTTATTAGTTTCCTAAGGCTGTCATAACAGAGTATCAAGAACATGGTGACTCAAAACAATAGGAATTTATTGTCTCACAGTTCTAGAAACTATTAGTCCAAATTCAAGGTGTCAGTAGGGCCATGCTCCCTCTGAAACCTGTAGAATAATTCTTCTTTGCCTTGTCTAGCTTTTGATGGTTCCTTGGTTTATAAACACATCACTCCAATTCTCTATCTTTACATGATGTTCTCCCCTTGTCTCTCTGTCTTTACAGACCCATCTTCTTATAAGAACACCAGTGATATTAGATAGGGGCCTACCCTGTCCACTATAACCTCAAAAACTAATTACATCTAATGACACTATTTCTAAATAGTGGAAACTGAGGTCCTGGGGATTAGAACTTCAACATGCATCTTTTAGGGAAGACATAATTCAACCCATAATACTAGCCACATGAAGTAATATCACCTCTCTGGGTCTTAGTTTCCATAACTAAGAAAAGAATTACTCCCTGCCTTTCCTTATTTTGTGAGGATTAAACAAACTATAAAGTGCCTATCAGTGCCTAGCATATAGTAGCAGGTTGCTAGACAGTATTTTTCATTCATGTTAGGGAGAACAGACTAAGGCTCCATTTTTGACCCACAAGACTAGTTGCATGTTTCCAGAATGCTAAGCCCCTAGGCACATTTGGTGAGTGTGTTCTGGCAAGGTGACTAATCATGCGGCTGGCTGCTGAAGCCTAGAGGCAGGTGCTTTGTTTGTCTCTCATCTAATTAAGGCTTATTTGAAGAGGGGTTTCTGAGTTGATATTGCAAGAAGTGCATCCATTTCCTCTTTTCATTTGCACATTTAATTGGCATACTGCACAGGAGGCAGAGTAGCTAAGGCAATCAGGCCAGGCTATCCCAGCATCTGAGCCCCAAGCTAAAGTCTTTCAGCCTTAGACAACAGCAACAGAAGTAGCTTCTATATATAGGGAGAGTTCAACGGCCTTCTAACAGAAAGTATGAGAGTTTAGTCTCTTGTTGCCACTCAGGCTTTCTTGAGGCTATGGCCTGAAAATTGGTTCGTGCCAGCCAACAACCCAGCGTGAGCACATACCACACTTGAGAAAGCTCCCACCCCATAGGACCTGGTGAGGACCCCACAACATATATACACATCCAAATGAATCCAAGAGGCAGACAGCAGCAAAGAATAACCAGGCATCTCTAGAAAGGGTGTTATAGAGGTGGGATGGAAATAATGCTTGTTCCATTCAGTTGTTATTCTTCCCCTTGAAGGAGAGCAGTAAGAAGCTCCATGGTAGCAAAGGGATGTAGATTTATAAAGTAAATTCCACACAGTAACACTCACTCCCCTTTCTTGGCATACCTATGCCCTATGCATCTGGGCCACTGTTTGTTGTCCTAGATCACTAGGTGCAAAGCAAAAGAGATTATTTGTTGGTACTGACTTGTTTCTCCCTCAATATCCTGTCCTGATTAACCATAACCTCATGCCCCACCTGCTCGCATTCACCTGCCACCCATTTGTGACAGCTGGCACACAGCTCAACCCATGGCTGGAGCAGTAAGTGGCCTATGCACAGCAAGAAGCCATATAAGTGTCAGATTAAAAATAGAGTGTGTGCCAGGAAGAGAGGTGAGGCCAGGTTATGTGGCCTCAGTATGCATCTATTCTCTTTTAGTTTACAATTTACTGGAATATGAACTATCTCATTTGTGTTGTTGGCCAAGATTTTGGTTCTTCTGAGTTGGAGATGGTCCCAAAAGTCTCCCATGGACTATACAGAGTTCATCCTATGGGTGGTAGGGGTAACTAGGAAACACTTAAGCTTTGTTTCCTGAACCTGTAACTCAAGCCATCTAGAACTCATTGCTTAATTATTAAGAGTAAGTAGCAAGGGACTAAAGCACAGTCTGGAAAGGCAGACCCTCTTTTCCAGGATGGGAAAAGATATGCTGGTCTCACTCTAACTCTTCCCTTGCTTCAAAAAACAGTCTTTAAATTACAGTGACTGTGTAATAAATAGTTTCCCAAGCATTTGGCCTCCCCACATGTCCTTTCTGGGACAGTGCTATATAGATGGCAGGCCAAAGAGTTAAGCAGATCTGGATTCTGTCTAGCCATGTGATCTTGAGCACTAAACTTCTTTGAATCTGTTTCCTCATCTATGAATGAGAACATAGCCTTGTAAGGTACTATAAAGTTAGTTGGAAGACTTAATGAAATTATGTATGCACAGTGCTGGCATATAGTATGTGCTCAAAACTTGGTAGTTATTATTTAGGAATATACTGGGGTGTCTTCAGGGACTTGATGTCAAGAGTATGACCCTTGTGCTGGACCCTAAGTGATAGCAGTGGAACTCGATGTTAATTAACACTAATCAGAAGGCCTTTCTGCTTGCCAAAGCCCAACCCCCAAAAGACACCCACCATCTGGTTGTTTTCTGATCCCCCTGCTGAGAAAGAAAAGAGCTGGCTATAGGCCAAAGGAAATACACGTCAGCATCCTGCGGTCTCTTGGCCACTAGTAGGGACTAGGAATAGGGGAGAGGGAAAGAATCTACAAAGGTGCTAGGAATTGACACTCATTCTTTTCCCTGTCTGTACCAGCTAAGAAATGTGAAGGATGAGGCCACAATACAAACCACCCTGGATGCCATCAATAAGGAGTTTGAAAAGCTATCTGAGATCTACTGGCTGTGTCCGATCCTTGTTCCAGAGGTGAGTGAGCTGGGGATTGAAAAATAAAGGGGAAGAGAGAGTCTTTCTTAGTGCTTAACCTTCCAGTGTCAGCCAGGACACAGTGACTGATATAGAATAGGGGTCCAGCGGTAGCTTTCAGCTGCAGCTTAATAGAGCTTCCTTCCCCTATCTCCTCATCATAGATTTATAAGACAAGGCAGAAAATACATTGAAAAATTAGGTTACAATAGGAAAGTAACTAGAAAGAAGACCCACATTATAGCAAGAGATGATCAAGAAGGAATAAGCAAGATAGTTTTATTTCTGTGTTGTTCTCCTACCTGCAAATTCCCCCTCCCTGCTCAGTACCTGCTGCCAGAACTGAACAACATCTGGTCATACCAATATGTTCATTCCAGTTGTTTATACCCAACGTCTGTTCTAAATGGTTGGTGCCCAGGCTATACTTGTGGTTATATCTTCCACCTATTACCTCTACCTCCTGTTTCCTATCTCTTCCCCTCTGGGAGATTAGTAAGCTCTCTCAGACCCTCCCCCTACCAGCTTAAAAGAAAATCAAGCCTGGCAGTGGTGGCTACAATATAGCTGTAGGAATGCTGTCATTTTTGAACGACTCTGTTTTCCTAAGATTGAAAAATAATTCTATTTCATAAGTCAAATGACTCAAAGATGTCCACCTATCACTAGGCAAATTACTCCCTTTATGGTCTGACAGGGTTTTTTCCTTGAAAATTCCTCATCATAGAATCACTCATTTCAACCTGTTGGAATCTATGGTCCCCCTACTCATCACATACCTTTTTTTCCGCTTTCACACACTAGTTATATGCGTGTGAGCAAGCCATACAGGCATTTTTAGACCAGTACAACAATCAGACTACCTTTTTAGAGAAAAAGCTGCATACAAATTCAGGTCTTAAAGGATCTGAAAACTTTCTAATGTCCTTTGCTGATGTCCCAAGCACTTCCAAAGGCCCTTTGTGGCCTGCTGCTTTTGACCAGCAGCCCTCTGGGGAAGGAAAATGTACTGTTAGGTAGAAAAGGAAGCAAACTCTTGCAGCTCCCTCTTTCATTATTGCCCAGTTCAGCTCTCACGGAGTTCCTGAGCTAGGCAAATGGGCTGGATATTCACAGAAATGAGACAACACAGTCCATACACTGAGGTCCCAACTGATATGTGAATATGCCTGGCTTGGGCCATAGTCTCTTTTCTGGGCTCCAATATCTCCATAGAGATGAAGAGGTGAGGCTCTAAAGAAGGTCATAGTGGACTGAAAGAAACCCAAGAAGATGCTGCTCATTTACTTGCTACCAAACTTGCCCACATTAAAGCCACAGAAGATTCAGACCCACTTTGGTGGGGAAAAGCAGAATAAGAATTAATTACTCACTGGGCTTTCCAAGGCTTTGGCTGAGGGGAAAGTCCTGGGCTCTTCCTTGAGGCTGTTTCTTACTGATACCTCTGAAGGCCAGAGCGCATAGCTCCAGTAGAATCAGAGAACAGGAGGAAGAGGATGACGGGTATATACTCTTTTCTTAATGAGGCAATTAGATGTATAAATAATCCTGAAAAGAAGATAATCACAAACCTTCTTGAAATGTGTTTGGCTGGATTTTCTGGTAACAAAGTTAACCTCAAAATTATGTTTTACTGAGACCAGTAGTAAAACAAGCACACTTTCTGGCAGGAGTAAGAAACTGGGAGACTGAGCTAGAATTAGAGCCTGCCTGATCTGCACAGCAGAGAACACACATCTCACATTTATAATTAGGAGCTATGTTTAGAGAAACTGCATTTCAGACAGGGAAGTAGGTGGCCTGGAAGGCAGAATCTTCCCTATAAGAAGGTACTGGGCCAAGGGTGTGAGTACTAGGTCACCAAACTGCATGTCTAAAGGAAGGGGTGTTTTTTCTAATTCATGAAGAGCCATATGAGCTAGCAGCAACCCTAGAAATTTCAACTTTCTAATCCCTAGCAACATGACATCAGGTGAGACATTTAACCTCTCTGAGCTTCTGTTTCCTCATTTCTAATATAGGTATGATAATAGCCACCTTGCAAGGTTGTCTTGAGACTTATATGAAATGAACATTAATGCTAGCAAGGCACCTAGCACTGAGTAGGCTCTTGATAAAGATCAATTGCCTTTTTAAGGTATATGACCAGTGAGTAGGGGTGTTTTCATACCTGGATAGAGAGCAGATCTGCCTGCTTTCTGCAGCCACATTGGTTCAAACCTTGGCAGACTTCTAGAATTATTTATGAATGTTAGGCAACTAACATTCTGACTTTGTTCTTGCTGTGGTTTCCCAGGAAAAATCTTCAGATGCTGACAGTAGAAGCCTCAGGTTGAAAATTAAGTTCCCCAAATTGGGAAGGAAGAAGGTAGAAGAGGAAGACAAGCCTAAAACAGGCCAAGTAGTCCAGGGTTTTATAGGTAAGTCTTCCTAACAGGTGTAGGGATCATGAAGACTTCCCCAGGGGCCTGGCTAGTACCCAGGGACTTAAAGCCCTCATGAGAAATATTCACAAGCATGACGGTGACGGAGGGGGATGCCAGCTAAGGAACCAGCCTTAGCTAATGCCAAGCTTGAAAGTGATATGGGCAATGATAGGGGGAGAACCTGTGTGGTCTCCGTGATATAAACAGCTGAAAGGAAAAATGTAAGCAGGCAGTGATTTTTTTCTGCTTGACCCATTCCCAAGTGTCAGGAATAGGTTCCAGGAAGTATCTAAACCCTTTATCCCTATCTATTTTAGTAAGTCCCTGGAAATGCAAATTTCCTGTTTCACTGTTTGAATTTTAGTTCTGTCCCTTCCTACCTCAGAATTGGTCCTAAGTATTATGTCAGACATATTCAATAAAAGGTTCTTTTAGAGTTGTCAGTTGTGTCAATTTTGATGTCCATGGTCTCGACTAAATTTTGGGCTTAGACAATCTGGAAGCTTGAGAGACATACCAATAGTGATCATGGGGGAAAAGGAACAGAGGGTAGCAGTTTTTGAGGAACTGAGAATTTGCATAAATGACAGGAGAAAAATCTCTTGGATCAAGTTGTATTTCTCAGATATTGTCCAAATGGTTTGATAGTCCCTAAGAATTCTGGCAATTGGGAGACTATGGTGTTTTGAGAGTGTTTCTGAAGACTCAAATGGAGTAGATAACTGTTCCACAGATTATCAGGTTCTGAGAATTCATCCCATTTGTCTTTGGCTCACATGGTGTTAGTTGGTTTTCTCTGATGATTCAGAATAAGCTAGTCTGTATCCTTATAGACTTTTTGCTCTCTTTGGGGTTCATATACTTCAGCATCTGGCAATGTGCTAAACTCATTGTTTCTCTACTTGTTTTTTTTTTCCCTGAAGGGAGTTTGTGGCATCGCAAAAATCGTGAAGATGAAGCAAAAGATGATGATCTTCCAACATCATCAAGATCTCAATTGTAGCCCTTGAAAGCTTAGAAGGAGAATTTACATTTATAATTCTACTAAAAAACTCTCAAAACCTCAATACAGGCTAAATGATTTCAGAACAAACATGAGCACCACCAAGAAAGACTCTCCAATTCTTTATACCAATACATTTTTTCCTGGACTCAACTAGGTCTCCTTAGAGGTTTACATTTTCTCATTGGCCAAAGATTCTTGTTCCGAGTTGTCTTGTTCAGTTCTCCTTCTCCTTGTGCATCTTGAGCAACTATAGTATTTACTGGGATAAGCTCTGTATGAATAGCCTGGGATTTAGGAAGTATTCAAGGGGGGGTCACTACTTAAGGAAGTTTGGAAATGGTTTTCTCTGGAAGAGAAAGTATTGATTCTAAGGAATGAAAGACTCTCAGGGAGATGAAGAGAAGGGGCAGACAGCCAGGCTTGGTTGTGGTGTTCCCCAATCCCTGCCAATTGCAACTTGCAACTTCAGATTTCTTCTAGTTGGTTTACTAAAATAAGAAGTAGATCCTGGGGGCTTGTCCACTAGCCTATTAAAATGACAATGTGAAATCTTTTCTTGTAAATGTGCTAATCACTCTCTGCAGACCTTTTGTGTTTTTCCATGTGTGTGTTTATGTCTTTGTACATGTCCAGGTGGTGCTCTGGTGGCTGAATGGGCCCATTGGTTGGAACTCACCCCTCATGGCAACCATACAGGCTCCCTTCCTACTGCCTTGATCCTAGCCTGCATGCCTCCATGGAGTGTTTGCCTGCATTATTGCTGGATTTTTAACTGTTTTGCTGCTGTGCTGCAGTATAGATTATGTATAGAGACAAAGATGTGTGTGTATATTTGTATATACACACACAAATATATATGTATATATATATTTTAAGAACTGAAAATACAACTCGACCTCTAAGTGACCCTATAATTTATTGAGCTAACCCAGGAATCCCTTCCCACCCCCATTACCTTACACACACATACACCTCTACCAACTGCCCTAGTTCTTGGTGGAACTTCTAATATTTTGGTGCATTTTCAGTGTCTTAAGAGGTGGCTGGGATCTACTAATAGCCCAGCTGATTCTGATGCCCCCTTAAAATTCTGAGCCAGGCCATGAAAAGGGGAACAAAAACACCAATGCCCTAGAGAAGGGGGCTAAGCTGGCATGCTGCCTTTTTGCTCTATTTGTCCAAGACTCTATATCAGCAACTGCCCTGACCTGTGCTATTCCCTTTCCCCAATAAAAAGACTATATGGAGGGGCGGCGCCTATGGCTCAAAGGAGTAGGGTGCTGGCCCCATATACTGGAGGTGGTGGGTTTAAACCCAACCCCAGCCAAAAACTAAAAAAAAAAAAAAGGACTACATGGAACAACCAGGCCTTGAGCTCTGTGACTTAGATGCCTGAAGTAGCAGCTACCTGATAATCAAGTCATAGCCTAGGCCCTTCCCCCACAAGCTCCATTTTGGCCTGCACCTTCCAGATAGGTTGCTGGGTCATTCCCCAAATCACCTTTAAGTCTCTCATCTTGCCCCTTTTCCTCAAGTACAAAGGGGTATTCAGAGTGACCAAAAAAATATGGGCCTGGAGAAATAGAAGATGAAAGTCTCTGCTTCCCCATGGTTCTTCCAAATTTCTCATGAAAATAAACTAGGCCTAAACTGCTCCAAATCATAAGTCACATTTTTTTAATGCCTACTCCCAGTCTGGTAAATTTAATCAAACCCTACTGTCCAGAGAGATTCTCTCTGGTTCACCTAGTACACCTTCAAAATTCATACCTTTGGGTAAGTGTCCCTCCCCGCTTGTCAAGAGAAAACTGGCCTCTCCCCACTACTCAGACAAATTTAGCATGCTCAGTTACCTGACTCAGTCCAATGGCTGGTTCATTGAGGTGCACAATCCAAACTTCAAGCACTGGTTCTCAACTCTGGAACTCCACCAGCCCAATCCACTTAAACCAGCCACCTGTGTTCCACCTCTACAGGGGTGAGGAGAAAAATACTAATAAGGGGATAGTCCCCAGATGTCTGATTGCTGTGCCAAACACAAAAGTCCTAGTTCTACAACTAGAAAAGAAAGTCAATGGAAAAATCTGACAGAATGGATTTAAAACTTATTTATGCATTCAAATGTCTTAACTTATTGTATGTATTTGAGTGGGGAGTGTCATGTTGCTGTATCTTTGACTTTCTCTGCATCACCCTTTCTTCCAAGGAGGAAGTATTAGATCAAATCAGCAAAGTCACCATTGCCAACTGACTTGGCTCCTCCATGGTTGTATGCATTAATGCCTGCACACTCAACAGAGTTGGGACCAAGTTGCATTTTCCTCAGAAGAGACTTTTATACAAGGGAAAATTTCTAAATGAGCAAATTTAAAGAAATAGAAGGAAGTCTTGGAAAAGGGTAGCTTTACATTGGCTGTGTCTTGTAATTATTTTTACCACTAATGATAGTAAACTGTAATAGGACCCCATCTGTTGTACTTACTTTGCTGCAGTGCTATAGGTCCTTGTATACTGTAATGCTGCTGTTGCTCTGTTGTACCATTTGGACCCCTTCCACTCATCTTGTCCTACAAACCTGAGTCAGGATGGTATTGAATGAAACCGCTAGGTTTGGGGGCTAGAGTCAGCTCATGGAGCAAAGTTGATATACAGATGGCAAGGCCCAGGTGCAGATGTGCCTTGCTAAATTGCTCAGTTACTTCCTAAATTGCTATGTTACCAATAGCTTCCCCAAAAGGAAGATAACTTGCGAAGCAACTGTTCTTGCATGTGCTCATTTGGAAACAAAGCAAGAAGTGATCCCTCCTCTCAAGGGAGTTGCCTTAGCCCCTGGAAGCATAATCTCCATTTAGGACTTCAATGTTAACTACTTTCAGTACTGAAATTGCTTGGGTGGTAGGACCAGCCACCTAATAGCCATCTCAGTTATGTTCAGGTGCCATTAAGGGCCAAAGCTCTCTGGGTTTGATTGCAACTTTGGTAGCAGTTTCTGAGGAATCAATTGAATGAGCAATTCCTGGCCATAACAGTGGGAAAGGAAAAAGCCAATAGATTTCAAATGCCACCAAATTGCTTCTGATATCAATACAAAAGCAGTTCAATAGTTATCCATCCCCTCTCCACAAAGGCCTTGTGCAGTGTCCAATGGGGTGGGAGAAGAGTAAAAATGAGATTTCAACTTAATAAAGGTTGGTCAAAAGAAACCATTGGTGTCAACAACATCTTCCCTCAGAACATAAGTAGGATACTTTACTTTCACAAGAGTCAGAAACTAATACCAAAGCAACCAAACCCATTAGCACCATGCTATCCTATAAGAGACCTTAATTGGCTATATGATTTGTGGAATTGCATTTGTCTGTCTGCCAATCTGTAATCCACTGTTGTTTTCTGTTCAGTAATTTTTGTTTCCTCAGAGGCACCTGCAAATAAGCAGCAGGACCAGGGGCTGGTTGGGGGAGAAACCTGGGATAGTCATGGAGTAAAAGGAAAATCAGGAAGAAAAGGTCCACAGAGCGTGCCTATTCCTCTTCCCCCTAAAATGGAACACCAGTTCTCAAAATTAACAATGTATTGCTTCTTAAAATATTTTAATAAATGGATAAACATAATCAATACCACTGTCTCATCATTTACCTCAGCATGGGAGCAGATGAATGGTGACCAAGATGGAGGAGGTGAGCTTGGGTAGTCCTCCAAGCTTTAAACAAGCACATGCAGATTGGGATGGCAGGGGAGGGAAGACAGCAGCACAAGCCAAGAACCTCCAGCAGGGTTGATCATAAGACTAAAAGGGCTACCAAAAAGTGTTCTAAATCCTAGCTGCAAGTCAGGATGATCCTGTGGGGAAATGCCTGACACTGTAATTGTTCTCGATGCCAACTCTCTATAGCATATAGATCTCAAGGAAACGACTTAGCTACTGGGGAGATGAAGTGGGATAAAGGAGTATAGCCCAAATTGCTAAATAAATGCACAAAGCACCTTGAGAATCTTTTGACAATACAATCTGTTCTCCCAATACATATATCACACATTCTATCCATCAGAAGAGTATGAGATGGAAAGAGATATCTGTTTAGATGCAAAATTGCTTAGGCTGGGCATCAAAAATGTTAATTTCTGCCATATTAACAGTGATCCCAGGGGAGCCAGCTCTCATTCATTATTTAATAGGCAGGCAACTCAGACCATACTAAACCAGGATCCTAAAACATGCTACACTAGGGAACTCAGGTCTTCTAAATCCTTGGCTTTCTAATACAAAAGTGTCTTATTTAGAGCTAAAATATGTGTGACCTTCAGGACCACATTTCAGTCTACTCTCATAAAAACTACATTCCTAGGGGAAAAAAGTATCCAATGTACTCAATACTACTATGAAATCAATATATAATCACCTACATATTCATATGAATGGTAAAATATAACTATAGTCCAGAAAGTAAAAGGGAAGAGGATAGACAGGGGAAGGAAGGCAAGGGGGAAAGCTGGGAGGAGGGAGATATTTGCAGGGACCTCACCTAATGTACATGATGCAGTGGTACATTTCAAAACTACAAAAGCAAGAGTTTAATTGTAATGGATGTGTTACTTATTTCAATGTAAGCATTTCACATTGTATATCAAATCAGTACACTGAACCCCATAAATGCATCAGTGTACATGTTTATGATTTAATAAAAACAAAAAACTACATTCTTAGGCTTTATGAGGGGAAATAGCTCTGTTGTTGAGGAGGCACCATCAGGGTGGGCCCTGTAAGCCACGTGAATTAATTTGAACTGCATCCCATAGGCTAGTGAAGCACCATCTTTTTCTTAGAATTGAAATTTTTAACTCTGTTTAAGTATCATACAAAAAAAATGCCCTTTTCTTTTGGTGTAGAGTTCAGTGAATTTTAACACACATAGAGATTCACATAACCACCACCATCAGGATACAGAACAGTTTCCACTGCCCCATGCATCTCCTTCATACTATTCCTTTATAGTCATGCCTCAGCTACCTCTAACCACTGATCTATTTTCATCATTATAGATTCGTCCTTTCAAAAATGACATATAATATGTAACATTTGAGATAGGTGTAATTAATGTCAGTGTAATTAATGTCTTTCATGTTCTTTCACACTATCTTATAGTCAATAGTGTTCCATCATGTGGATCCACCAGTTTTTTTATCCATACACCCATGGAAGGACCTCTGAGATGGCTTCCAATTTCTTTGATACATAGATTATTCATAATTATGTTATTTCTAAGTATTTGGAGATTTTACTATAATTTATTATTGATTACTAATTTAATTCCATTGTGGTCAAAGAACACACACTGTGTGATTTCTGTTTTTTTTCCATTGGTTAAGACATATTTTATGACTTAGGATATAGTCTATCTTGGCATATGTCCCATGTGCACTTAAGACTTTGTTTTTGTTTGGTGGAGCATTTTTTGTCACTTGGATTTAGTTGGCTAATGTTCATCTCTTCAATGTCCTTTCTGATATTCTGTCTACTAGCTCTCATCAATTGCTAAAACTGCAGATTGGTTCATTTCTTCTTTCAGTTTTATCAATTTTGCTTCTCATTTTTTGACCTCTTATTAAAAGCAAACATTTATTAATTACATCTTCTTGAATTGACACTTTTACCAATATATCATTTCCCTCTTTATTCCTGAAAATATCATTTTCCTCCAAAGTCAACTTTTTCTGATGTTCATGTAGCCACACCAGCCTTCTTTTGATTAGATTTCAATGACTGTTTTCAGCCTTCTACTTTTTAACCTATCTATATCATACTTGGAATTTCTGTAGGCAACATATGGTTGAGTTATGCTTTATGTTTTTTAAATCCATTCTGACAATATCTGTCTTTCATTGGCATGCTTAGATCAATTAATATAATTACTGATGAGACTGGATTTAGGTCTGCCATTTTATTATTTTCTGTTTGGTCCCTGTTTTTTACTTCTCTGTTCTCTTTTTCTTGTCTCCAGATGATTTTTTTAGTAACCCATTTTAGTAACCCACCTATTGTGGCTCCAACAATACTCTCCATAATTATTTTAGTAGTGGCTCTAGGGATTAAAATACATAATTCATAGTCTATTTAGAATCAATATTTCAATATTCAATAATATTTCTATTTATCTAATTTATTGACCCTTTCATCTGTCATCTCTCTTTTTCTATTGAGTCCACTCAAATGAGTTTTTTTTTTAAATTCAGTTATCATATTTTCCAGTTCTAAAATTTCCATTTGATTCTTCTTTATATCTTCTATTTATCTGATGGGACTTCGTATTTTATCACTTGTTCCTAAAGTGTTTGCAATTATTCTTTGAGTTTTTTATGGTAGTTGGCTTAAAATCTTTGTCACATAATTCCAACACCTGCATCTTCTTGTCATTGATGGATATAGACTTTTGCCATGCAAGTTAAGATGCCTGTGGTTCTTCATGTGCCTAGTCATTCTGGAGTATATCCTGGACATTTTCAATGTGACATTGTAAGACTGTAGGTCTTGTTTAAGTTCTATGTAAAATGTTGATATTTTTTACTTTAGCAGTCAATATAATTATATTCTGGCCACAAGTTCTCATCTGTCTTCCAAGAGCTGACAGTCCTAAGCCAGTTCAATTTTCAAAGCTTTTGCAGTGGTATTCAAATCTGTCTGGTATGCATGTGTCACTAAGTAGTGAGCCAGGAATCTAGATAATGTCTATTACTTCAGTTCTTAAATTATTTGGTATGCTAATTAGGATTTGATCAACCTGTGTACAGGTTCAACACATGTATGTATTGAGGGTACGCAGCCAGGAGCACATAAAGAAACCTTTGTGTGTTACTTTCCTGAGTTCCTACCTCTTCACATTCCCTCCCTACCCCTCAGTTCCTGATGTTTCACTTTACATCCTCTAGTCAAAAATTGTTCACATCTACAACTGTGCAACATCCGGAGGTAAAACAGATGAGATAAGTGGGAGTATAGGAAATAAAGAGCAAGAGTGTGTGGCTCTGCTTTCTTGGGGCCAAAGCTCCATCAAATAGAAATTACAGGTCCCCACCCCCCCAAGAGTATTAGTTCCTGAAGGCTACCATTGCTATCACTGTTGCTAACACTGCATGACTGCCTGGGAATTGGGATGGGAGAGAAGAGTGGAAAAAATAGAAATTTCCCTCTTCTTGCTGAGCTTTAGGAATTCCTTCCCTCATTTCTTAAGCTAGAACTCTGAAGCTTCTCTTGGAGTTTTCCATCTATATCAGAGTGCTCACTTTCAGGTTTCCGACTGAATTAAGTTCAGTCTGGGAAATCCCAGAAGAAAAAAGAATGTGGGAAACTCGCCACCAGTTTATTGCTTCTTCAAATTCTGGTGTTTTTCTCCAATCTGCTGGAGGCCACTTACTTTTCAAATACCTGTGCCATGTATTCTATCCAGGTTTTACGATTGTGTTCAATGGGAGACAAAGGATGGCAAATCCTTAATCATCTTACTCAGAACTATAAACCTAAAACTGAATTTTTTTTCATTAAAACAGAGTCTCACGGCTTGGCGCCTGTGGCTCAAGTGGCTAAGGCGCCAGCCACATACACCTAAGGTGGCGGGTTCAAATCCCCAGCCTGGGCCCGCCAAACAACAATGATGGCTGCAACCAAAAAAAATGGCCAGGCATTGTGGCGGGTGCCTGTAGTCCCAGCTAGTTGGGAGGCTGAGGCAGGAGACTCTCTTGAGCCCAGGAGTTGGAGGTTGCTGTGAGCGTGATGCCATGGCACTCTACCCAGGGGGATAGCTTGAGGCTCTGTCTCAAAAAAAAAAAAAAAAAAAGAGTCTCACTATGTTACCCTTGGTAGAGTGTCATGATGTCATAGCTCACAGAAACTTCAAACTCCTGGGCTCAAGTGATTCTCTTGCCTCAACTTCCCAAGTAGCTAGGACTATAGGTACCTACCACAATGCCTGGCTATTTTTCATTTGTTTTAGCAGGCCCAAGCTGGGTTCAAACCCACCAGCCCTGGTGCATGTGGCCAGCACCCTACGCACTGAGCTATGGGCACCACGCCCTAAAATTGAATTTTAATGAAATCATTCTAGTTGTTATATGGAAAGTGAATTTGAAGGGAACAAGATTAAAAATAGGATTTTCATAACAATCCAGGCAGTAGATGAGAACTCAAACCTGGAAAGTGGTAGAAAAGAATATGATGAGAATGCCAATTCAAGAAAATTTGGAGAAATAAAATCAGCAAAATTTCATGAGGTCACACTCTTAGCCATAATTAAAACATGTAAGGCTAAGACATGAGTGGCCAATGGTTAGGGATAAAAGGTTAAAAATAAAATCAGTATGATAGAATAATTGATTGTTAGGAAGGGAAAAGAGTCTAGATAAATCCATGAGTATCTGGTTTTGGTGACTAGGTAGATGGAAGGTGATAGAGATAGAGGAGATACAGAGTATAAAAAATTCAGCTTTGGATTATGCTCAGTTTGAGGTAACTGTGCAACATTCAGATGAAAATAGCCAACAGAGCAGAAATATGAGTCACAAATTTGGGTTGAAGACTAACTCTCTACAGTTAATGGCTTGAAGTTATAAGAGTAGCTGAGATCACCCAAGGAAAGTCAAAGCTAAAAACTAAGGGAACATAAATTTTGAGGGGCAGACAGTAGAAAAATAGCCTACAAAGAAGATAGAGAAAGTTAGTTAAAAGATAAGAAAATCAGAAAAATCCAGTGACCCAGAAACCAAGAAAGTACAGAGTTTAAAGAAAGATTAAAAAGACACCAGGGTTAAAGGAGCAAAAGGAATCCAGCGAAACAAAGCTATCTACTGGATTTGTCCACTAGAAAATTATTGATGGATGGCTCAGCGCCTGTGGCTCAAGTGGTTAAGGCACCAGCCACATACACCTGAGCTGGTGGGTTCGAATCCAGCCCGGACCGCCAAACAACAATGACAGCTTCAAACAAAAAACTAAACAAAAAATAGCTGGGCGTCGTGGCAGGCGCCTATAGTCCCAGCTACTTGGGAGGTGGAGGCAGGAGACTCGCTTGAGCCCAAGAGTTAGAGGTTGTTGTGAGCTGTGGTGCCACGGCACTCTACCCAGGGCAACAGCTTGAGGCTCTGTCTCAAAAAAAAAAAAGAAAAAAAAGAAAATTATTGATGGCTTTAGCAAAGGCTTCAATGAAGTGCTAGAAGGCAAAAGCTCAATTACAATGGGGCAAAGATTGAATGGAACATGAGTAAGTAGAAACCCTGAGTCAACATACTTTTTTAAAGAAGTTTAATAAGAAGAGATGAACTAGACAGCAGATAGGAAGGTGATGCAGACAGTGTTTTGTTTTGTTTTTCATTCAATGTGGGTGTGGCAAGAGAGATTTAATCATGTTTTTAAACTAGAAGAAAATACTAGAAAAAAAGAAGAGACTGAAAGCACAGGAAATGGTGGCAGTGAAAAGCAGGAAGAGGGCTAAAACGAGTAAGGAAAATTGATGGATCAAAATCTAAAGGTAGATGAATTACCTTGGACAGGAGGTGGGTTAGTCCATTCTCTAAGACAGAAAATAAAGATACTTGACACAGGTGAAAAGAAATATGTTTGTAGGGAACTACACATCAAAATCACAATAAGATACCACTTCACACCTACTAGGATGGCTATAATCAAAAAGACAGATAAAAAAAAGTGTTGCAGAGGATGTGGAGAAATTAGAACCCTCAAACACTGCCTATGAGAATATAAAATGGTACGGCCACTTAGAACAATCTGGCAATTAATCAAATGGTTAAACACAGATTTATCATACAATCCAGCAATCCCACTCTTAAGTATGTACCTGAGAGAAATGAAAACAGATGTCTACACAAACACATGAATATTCTAGCAGAATTATTCCCAATAGCCAAAAAGTAGAATTAACCAAAATTTCCACCAACTGGTGACTGAATAAACAAATGTATGTCTATACAATAGAAAATTATTCAGCAATAAAAGAAAATGAAGTACTGGTACCTACGACAACAGAGATGACCATTGGAAACATTATGCTAAGTGAAAAAAGCCAGAGAAAGCAACACATCGTATGATTTAATTTATATGACATGTCTGGAATAGGCAAAGCTATAGAGATAGAAAGTAAATTAGTGGTTGCCTAGGGCTCACAGAGGTAGGAAGGATGGGGGCTGACTGCTAATGGGTTTGGCGTTTCTTTTTTGAGGTGATGAAAATCTTCCAAATTTGATTATGGTGATGGTTGCACAACTCTGTGAATCTACTAAAAACAATTAAATTATACACTTTAAATGGGTGAATTGTGTAGTATGTGAATTATATCTCAACAAACTGTTAAAAATATATAAGGTTACAAGGAAAGCCAAGTTATAATGAACTAGAGCCATCAAAATATAAAAACAAATTCTTGATAAATATATAGATGTACTTCACAAGGCACTAAATAACAAAATGCAATTCAAACAGTTCTCTTAATTTAGAAGTAGTGATGAATGTAAAATAAATTTTGAGGCATTTGCAATGACAACAAAAATGACTGCTGGTTTAATTAGCATCTCTAAAGAACAGGGCTAGACAAAAAGGAAAAAAATAATACAACTAGTTAATTTTTTTCCCTTGATGCGAAGTTCCAAAATTTAAAAGTGGGCACAAGACACTCTTTTTAGTGAGCCTGGAGATTTTACAAAATGGCTTCCAGCCCAGTCCTCTTAGCACATTTATACAAAGTTGGCTATGCCAGAAAAAGCACTGCCAAGCAGCCTGAACCTCTCCAGTTGTACCCTTTAGTAATCTTGCAACACTGTGGAATGGAGCAGGAAGGAACCTAATGATGTCTGGTGTCCAAGTCAAAACAAGCTGGAGGGGGAACCAGAGAGGCATTTTCCCATAACTTCTTCATTGACCCTTCCACCAGATTTCTAACTATAGGATGGATACCCAAAATATTTGCAAGTGGTAATATAGGCCCCTAGGCCAACCAGGGCAGTTGCCAGCTACCATAATAGAGTGAAATCCTGAAGGTCTTCTACTGTGGCAGACATTATTTGAGAGGTAGGTTTGAGGCAGTGGTATAGAGAGAGGATGTTCAACTCCTCTCCTAACAAACTTAAATAAACTGTCCCACTACAAATCCCCCCAAGTTAGGATAGAGAAAGACAGCAGAACCTCTTAAGGCTGTATGAATTAAAGATCAGGCAAGTGGTTGATGCTTGCATTATGGGACACCTTGCTGATTTCACAGATAGAAATTTCTTCTCTTGGCAGAAGATAAGGACCAAAAATAATTTTAACATACTACTTAAAACATTTTTTTTCAAATTTAGACTCAAGAAAGCTATCTATCAAATTAGGGCTACATTTGGGTTACAATCTGGATCCCAGCCTTTTCAACACCTAGAAGAAAGCAAGTAACTTGAGATTAGAAACCAATGAGTATTAACTTACACCACTAGTTGCATGAGCTCCGAACAGAGAGGTCTGCTTTCAGGGAGGGGTCTTTCTCCTTGGACTGGGCACCACTGCCCAGAATAATCCTTCTATACACCCATCTATTAGTTCACACTTAGCTCAATTCCTCTTCCCATGAGAAGAAAGCATCCAAACAGAAGAAACCGGATAAGCCAGACACTGAAGCACAGCCTTTACAAGGAAGAAAAAAAAATTCCTGGGCAATGCATGGAGCTTCTGAGCAATAAAAGGGAAGGTAAGCCATTTTAACAACCATTAATTTTTTTATTAAACTTCTAGTCAAATATGACGATATATGTTTTCTCTTTCATTATAAAAAAAATTAAATATTTACAACATTATCATTTTTGGAAAACACAAAAAAAGTGGAAAAATGAAGAAAAGTGACCAAAAGACAAATTCAAGCACAGAATAAATATAGCTTAATAACATGCCTGCCTGGCCCTGTGGCTGCTGCCAGAGTGCCAGGCCCTCAGCCTCATAATTAGCAGTTCAACATTTCCTCCAGCTTCAACATGTCCAGGGGGGGTATTTTGGCAACTTCAAAGAAGACTCTGTGAAAGGAAGGGGGTCTGCTCAGTGTAAAATAGGCCAAAGTCAAACAGGGTGCATAAAATAAGCAGGACACAGAGCCCTTGGTTCCCTATCTTGCTTTAACCCTCGAGTAGAAAGGAAGGCAAAAGTTGTCTGAATCCTTTTCTCTCAAGTAGACTAGTCTGCGCCTGGTGTTTTAACGCTTCCCCATAAATGAGCACAAACCCAATTTTAGCCAAGGCATGGTACTTACAGGTGAGAATACTTGAGATGCACAGTCTTCAGCCTATCACAAGAACAGAAAGTCAGCAGGAGATTCAGCCGCATGACCAATGGATGAAGCTCAGAAGTCTTGTAGCCACTGTAAGACTCCAGGATAGGAGCCTGGAGGAAGAAGCACGGCAGTGATTTCTGCTACAGGAAGCATACTATTTCTCCATTTCTGCTATCTCAATCCAAACTTCCCACCCATGGTTAGACAGGGATAATAGTTAAAACCTTTCAAAGACTCATATGATACAGACAATGACCAATCAGTATAGGGTATTATCAAGAAGAATAGGTTGTAGCCATAAACTACTGTGATGGCTATATCCATACGTACCAGTTAGATATTAGTCCTGGTCACAGTGTTCATCTAAGTTAAAATTCATCAAAATCCTAAGGAACAGGACTAATTTTGTAATTTACTCACTCTCAGGTTCACAGCCAATGACCAGCAACAAACTTGAAGTCCCAACTCAGGCTGACATCAGCCGACAGGAACTTAGGACTATTCCTCCTCTCTGGCTCTAACAACTACCAATTCTATACATTGATTTCCACACTGAACTTTAAGAATGCCTATTATGGCTCGGCGCCTGTGGCTCAAGTGGCTAAGGTGCCAGTCACATACACCTAAGGTGGCAGGTTTGAATCCAGCCCGGGACCGTCAAACAACAATGATGGCTGCAACAAAAAAATAGCCGGGCATTGTGGTGGGCACCTGTGGTCCCACCTACTTGGGAGGCTGAGGCAGGAGACTCGCTTGAGCCCAGGAGTTGGAGGTTGTTGTGAGCTGTGATGCCAAGGCACTCTACCCAGGGGGACAGCTTGAGGCTCTGTCTCAAAAAAAAAAAAAAAAAAAAAAAGAATGCCTATTATGTGGCAGAAGCAGTATATCAGTGTTTATGAGCAAAGATTCTGGAGGCAAACTTTAAGTTCAAATTCTAGTTTCACTAACGGCATGGCCTTGAGCCAGTTATTTAACCTCTTAGGGCCTCCGTTTCTCAGTCTGCCAAATGGGGATCATTACATTACTTACATCACAGGATTAAGAGTGTGTGTATGTGTATATACACTGACTTCTAAAATTATAAGAGGTGCTCAATGTGACTTTCAGTCACCTTTTGTTATTTGTATATATTGAGTATTACAATTTTAATAGAGATTTTTTCTTTCTTAAAAATGTGTATACATTTTTGGCACCCTCTGTATATATATAATCTCACATAGAACAGAGTCTAACACATAGTAAATGCTCATATTATGCTAACTAGGATCAATATTGCCAAAATCTATGATGGATACTGAGGATACAAAGATGAATGAGCCACCTGCTCTTCAGGAGTAGTCTATTAGAGGCGGTAGACATGAAAACGTAGAGTTTCAAAACGTGTGATAAGTGCCATGATTAAAGTGAACATGGAACACAGAAGCAACAGAGCAGCAGGACCCATGATCTCTAGCCAGGAGCATCACAGAAAGCTTCAGAGAAAGGCATATCTTCAATGAGTGACAAAAATCAAGTGAGAGCTTAATAGGCAGAGAAAGAAAGTGTTTACTCTCTAAGCCAGTGGTTTCTTAAAAATGTCTTAAATTATTTTCTCCGAACTCCTTTTTGTTCAAGTGTGTTCCCTAGAACCCCAAATATCTTACCTTAAAGTAAGGGGGTTCAGAGCTAATAAGCCCACAAACTTGGATCCCTTTATGTTTTCTGGTCCTGAGACACTTCTACAGGAAACCTAGGGCTCCTGTGAATACTGTTTAGAAACCACTGAGACAGGCAAAGGGCAGTCATTGGTGTGATGAGCAGGGAACTAACATGGGGATAAGACAGTATACTGAGTGTTTGAAATAAAAGTAAACAGCACCAGCCACATACAACTAAGGTGGCGGGTTCGAATCCAGCCCAGGCCTGCCAAACAACAATGATGGCTGCAACCAAAAAATAGCCAGGCATTGTGGCGGGCGCCTGTGGTCCCAGCTACTTGGGGAAGCTGAGGCAGGAGACTTGCTTGAGCCCAGGAGTTGGAGGTTGCTGTGAGCTTTGATGCCACAGCACTCTACCCAGGGGGATAGCTTGAGGCTCTGTCTCAAAAAAAAAAAAAAACCATTGATGTAGAAACCCTTGCCTTTAAATTGTCCAGGTGTTAAAAAATTCATAACTGTGAGCACATGGCAGTTTTGTCCTTGAGAACATCCCATAGCCTGAATTATACCTTTCCCTGAGCCCACCCCATGCTTTAAAATCTCTATCCTTCCCATGCCAGTGTTTACCCAATGTCCAAGCTTCTTCATGTAGAGGGCCAGGAGGAAGGAGCCAGCAGCTAGTTTGGAAGCCCTCTCCTGGATATAGTCATATTCCTGCAGGGTCAATTCGCAGATGAAACGGGACAAGGTCAGCGTCTTCATGCTGGCATGAACACACTAAAAGCAGCAAGAAGACCGGTTCAGAAAGCAATTCAGAAAACTGGCACCGAGCAGAAGACTCCCTCTCCAGTTATCTCAACCAAAGCCAATGGCTCTGTACTTGAGTAATGTATCTCTCTCTTCCTACTATGATTCACCCTTAATCCCCCATCTATAAAAGCAGACTCTTTGGGGGGGGTATTCTGAAATGGGCAGTCAGATTTGTCATCTTTAGGGTTTTTAATCAAATTATAAAGTGTATTTATTGTACCTTCACACCTCTCCTTTCTGTATGAATCAACCTTTGAAAAGCCCAAGTTTTCCAACTGTGACTTTGCAACTGGTTCTATACTCTAAAACAACCCTTTCCCCATTTAAACTTTATATATGTGTGTGTGTGTGTGTGTGTGTGTGTGTGTGTGTACACATGTATATATATACACATTATATATATATATATAAAATCTACAATACACACAAAGAGAAAAGTACATAACACACTTGTGGAATATAATGAATAACTATAAAATGACCTCCCTTGTAACCAATACTCAAGCGAAGAAAGAGAACATTCTCAGCAACCCCCCCAAAACTTTCCATGTGCCCTTTTCTGATCAGAGAACCCTTTTCCCCCTCTGCTACTCTGCCCACACCTCAAAACCTTATAGGCACACCATGGAAATTTGCAACTTGCCCCCCCCAACCCTTGCTACTTCATAAAGATTGCCGACCTTTAACCTAGGAGGTGGATGGAAGGAGAAAACTCCCCTGCCCTGAGTTGTCCCTTTCCTATCACTTAGGCAGCCACTCTGGGTATATAGGAAACTAACTCAGCAGTGGGAGAATGAAGATGTGTCTCCTCCCCCTTACCCTAGCATATATTCGCAGAAAATGATAGGCAACAGGAATGTTGATTTCAAATTTGAGGGTTTTCAGGATGCTTTTTTCCATGGCAAGCATCTCATCTCGCTTATACATATCATCACAAATGTACAGGAAGTCATCCACACAAGGTAGGTAGGTCTCCTATGGGCAGACAGGAGAGATGCAGTCAACAACCAGACAAACAACCTTCTTTTCTCTGCTTAGAGGTGAAAAGTAGGGAGAAGGGTGAAGGCTAAGAGGCAATCAGATTTCCTGACATAAGCCATCAGGGTACATCTAAGAGCCAGCTGCTAGTTGATCTGATTGGCTTATCAGAAAAACAAAACTGAAGAATGCAGAGGCGTGGCCTGTCCCAAAAATGTACCACAACCAGAGAGAGGACCCTCCTGGAGTGGATTCATATAGTACCAGAAGCTACAGGGCACTGGGCCTGAGTGCAGCAATCTGCCCTCTGGGAAGTCTAAGTCTTGCTTTAGGGAGAGGGAGTGAAGGAGATCACAGAAAAAGGTGCTAGAGATAGAAAATGAGCCAGTAATTTGTGTTCTAGTCTAATGAATGAGTAAAGATGTTGAAGAGGACAATACTGGTATCAGGTAGTGAGAGAAAGGAGGTTGAGGCAGACAGACACAGAGGGAACCTAAGCAGAAAATGTGCAAATGTGCATGGGGGCAAGACAGAGAAGAGCAAGGCTGGGCCACAGGTGAGAAGAACCACTGTCCTTGGAGCACCTTCTGATATCCTGTTTTCTGGAAGTTAAACCTTGGTTTTAGGGAGATGAGGAAGAGGCAAGAAAACCCCTAAGTCTGTTCCCTACCTGCAGTTCACTGTCCACCCCAGCCTTCTTCCCCTTCCATTTCTCTCTCCATTTTCAGATCATAGACTGGACCAAGCCCTCTGGTTTTACAGACAAGAAAAGTGAGGCCTACAGAGAAGTGTTATTTCGCACAGCAAGCTAGTAATAACACCAGGAAAAGAACCACTCCCTTCTACTGCTCTGCTCCCCAGTGGCTCCCTCCCTTCTCTCTTCATTCTATCCTTCCATTTCCCCTTATAAAAGTCTGTGAGAAGACACCCTTTCTCTACCCCTGTTCCACAGGACTGACAATGGCCCTCCATCCTGGCCAACAGAGACAGGGTACTCAAAGTCCCAAGATATGCCCTTCCCTCCTTCCCTTTCCCTCTATGCTTCCAACTTTCCTTCTCCTTTCACTTGGCCAGAAACTATCAGCTGCGTTCTTTAACACTCCTGTGGCTAAGGCACAGGAGTCTTTGAGTCATAAGGAGAGCCATTCAGGGAAGTGAGAAAGGAAGGGATAGAGCAGGTGAAAGAGGGAACAAGGGAAGAGGTGAGGTGGCAAGGAGTCGTGAAGGAGGAGCAAGAAATGGGTGAGAAAGGAGGCCATGGAAAAAAAAGGAGAGAGAAAGAAAGAGATTAAGGGAGGTAGAAATGGAAAGATCAGGTGACAGAGGATGGTCAGCAGGCTAGAAAGAATAAGGGCCAGGGAAGGAGGAATAGAGATACAGGAGGGGGTATCTATTTAGAGAGAAGCCTTAGGAAGGAGATAGGGAAGGAGGGAGGAAGGGTTGGTGAGAGCAGAAGGTGGAGGGTGAGAGGGGTCCCACAGGCTAGGGAGGAAGAAATGGAGCAAGTCAGGGAGCTAGCAAGAAAGAAAGAAAAAGACTGAGCTAAGGGTAGAGCAAGGGAGAGAAAGGAGTTAGGGAGTAAACAAGCTAGGGAGGGAGGATGCCAGTCAGCCATGGAGGAAATGAAGGAGTAGGCAAATTGGGAGAAAGGAATCCATGGAGTGAGGGATCATGTAGGATGAGAGGGCAGAAGTGGGGGAGGGAGGGAGGATGTAAGGGAGGAAGCGAGGGAGGGAAGGAAGGAAGGAAGGGAGGGAGAGAAGGAGGAAGGAAGGAAGGAACATAGATGAGGGAGGAAAGGAAAGGAAGAAGGGAAGAGGGAAGGAGGAAAGGAGGGAGCTAGGGAGTTATCAAGCAAGGAAAGAAGCTTGGAAGGAGGTAAAAGTAATCAGGCCAATGAGGGACGATGAAGCAATGGAGGGAGGGCTCAATTGAAAGGGTCCAGAGTCGGAGGGCAGTGAAGGAATGGGTGAGGTGGGGAAGGGGAGTAAGGGGGTTGCAAACAAATAGGAAAAAGAGGATAGGAGGGGAAGAAAGAATATAAAGAAGGCAAGAAATCTGAGGAAGGGAAGGAGAGAGGGAGGAAAAGAGTGAGGAGGAACAGAGGAGACAGTAGGAGAAAGAGGGACAGAGTGAGCAGGGGGGAGTAGCCAGGGAACCTGTGGGGGGAGAACGGAGGAAGGGAAAGAGCCAACACAGAAATAAAGCCATGACAACCATAGTTGTAAGGCTCTTTGAATTCCTTTGCAAAAGTTGCTACCTCTCTGCTCCCATACCCTAAGGTTTTATGTAACTAGCACAGCTGAAGGAAAAATGAGAGTTGAACAAGATACGTTAGCACCTGGGAAGAGAGAAAGAATCAGAGGTTACCAAGATGGATTACAGTCATGAAGAAAAAGCTAGCTACTTGCTTTTATACTGCTACTTCCAAAATTACTATTTCATCTGGACCACCTCTTTCTCTTTCTCCTCTATTTTCTCCATGGCCTCCTTTCTCACCCATTTCTTGCTCCTCCTTGCTCATTTATACTCACTACCATCTACACCAAGCTATTTTCTCCTAAATGTCTCTATAGCCCTAGATTAGAAATACTTTTGTTAAATCTAGTATATACAGATCAAGGCTCCACCAGATGGAAATGGCATTGTTTTAACAAGAAAAGGGTAGGGGGCAGAGAATCATGGACCAGAATGAAGCTTTAAATAGAACTACTCATTTAATTAGGCACATGCCCACCTAACACATCTTCAAAGAAGAAATGGAAAATCCTTGCTGATGCCAGAAAGCAAATGCACTAATATTGCCAACCAACACCAGCTTCTTTACTCTAGAAAGAAAGACATAAAATTTTGTAGGAAAAAAATCATTCACATGTATGTATGTAATTGTATACATGAAGATATACATATGTATATGTTTATATATGTATATATAAATGGATACACAGTCATGTATCACTTAATGACAATGATACCTTCTGAGAAATGTGTCATTTTCATCCCTGTGTGATCATCAGAGTGTATCCACACAAACCTAGAGGATCTAGCCTACTACACACCTAGGCTACAAACCTGTATAGCATGTTACTGTACTGAATACCATAGGTAATTGTAGCACAATGCTAAGTATTTTTTTATCTAAATATAGCTAAATATAGGAAAGTACAGTGTACAAGATAAAAAATGGTACACTAGTATAAGGTATTTATTGTGAATGGAGCTTGCAGGACTGACAGTTGCTCTGAGTGAGTCAAGTGAATGGTAAGTGAATGTGAAGGCCCAGAACATTACTGTACACTACTGTACACTTAATAAACACTCTACACTTAGACTACAGTAACTTATTTTTTTAATTTTCTTTCTTCAATAATAATCTTAGCTTACTATAACCTTTTTATATTATAAACTTTAATTTTTTGACTCCTATAACAACATCTTAAAACACAAACACATTATACAGCTGGACATTATTTTTTCCCTTAAATCCTTATTATAAAATTGTTTTTTTCTATTTTTTACTTTTTAAACTTGTTTGTTAAAAACTAAGACATACTGAATAACTAAGAAAATGACATGAAGGCTACATTAACCAGTTTGATAAGAGTATTTCAAAATGTATATGAAAACACCACACTGTACCCCATGATTGCATGAATGTACATAGCTATGATTTAATAAAAAAAATTTTAAAAAACTAAATGTTACCATTTCACAAATAAAAAAAAAACTAAGACAGAAACATACAGTTTAATGTAGGCCTACACAGAGTCAGATCATCAATATCACTGTCTTCCACCTCCACACCCTGTCCCACTGGAAGGACGTCAAGGGCAGTAACACACATGGAGCTGCCATCTATGACAACAACGCCATCTCCTAGAACACCTGCAGAACCTGCCTGAGGCTGCTTTATAGTTAACTTTTTTTTATAAATAGAAGGAATACACTCTAAAATAAGGATAAAAGTATAGCATAGTAAATACATAAACCAGAAATAGTCATTTATTATCGATTATTATGTACTGCACATAATTGTGTGTTCTATGCTTTTATATGACTAGCAGTACAGGTTGCTTTACACTGGCATCACCATAAACACATTAGTAATGCACTGTGCTACAATGTTACAATGGCTAAAATGTCACTAGGCATAGAAATATTTCAGCTCCATTATAATCTTATGGGACCGTGGTCTTATAAGCAGTCCACTATTGACCAAAACATTGTAATGCAACAAATAGTTGTACATACCCATTCCCTGGTTTAGGTAGAAATCTGATTAGTTCTCTCCAGGCCATAGGAAGTCAGGCTCACCTGAAATTTTGCTGCAATCAGAAAAGCTGTGGAACCAAGGAGTTGTAAGTTATCCTTCTTGCAATCTACTTCCATTAGGTAGTGATCCACCAGTTTCACTGCCAAGTACAGGGTCTCGTGATTCATCTCAAAGGACATCTGGGGAACACACAAACAGGGCAGAAATTTGCATGCTGTCCAGCTCCATAGCCACCTCCAGATATAGACAGCAGCCTGGACTATCTGCAGCATCAAGGACAGTCTTGGCCAGTTGAGACTCAGCTAGGAATGCAGAAACTGAAGCCAGAAAAGTTGTAAGATGGAGTCTGAGAAGCTAAGTGGAAGCAGTACAGCTGACATACTTTGCTCCGCCTTCCCCACACATCCTCCATGATTATCTAATTAAGGTTTCTCCATGATTATAAGGATGTTTGTTTGCCTCAGGAGACTCTTAGGAAGTAGTCACACATAGACAATAGGTATTGTGATACTGGCAAAGTAAATGTTACTTTGATGATATGATGTTTTCTCTGATGATTCTCTTAGATATTCTGTTAAAATAAAAATCACCTTTCTGTTGTTTAAACATTTTGCATTGTTAGAATGAAGACTACTTTGATGTTACTTCCTATGAGATAAAGTTAAAATTTTGTAGGTTGGTTTCCTACAAAACTTTTATATTTTATATTTCATTATAACTTTTATATTTCATTATAAAAGTTATTAGAATTGTAACTGAGACAGAACAGAATTGAGAGGCTATTCTCACTGTTCTACAGAATTGCTGGCCTTCTGAAAATAAAGTTTGTCTGGACCTAAAACCCTGTCTCTGCATATTGGCTGGACAGTGACAGGTGGTCAGGCCCTCTTCATCCAGTTACAAAATTGCTTCAACTAGGTGCCCATGTATATCTCCTGTGCCTTTGAGGACACTGGTATCATTTATACTTACATATTTGGGTAGATGACCAGACTTACAAATCAGATGGAGATGCTCTGCCTTCTCTGTGAACATCTCTAGTGGACACACTCTCTACTCATAATCTCCAGTACTTAGATTTTTGCTTTCTCCATTTGCTACTAACTTATACTATGAAATCCCAAAAGACATAGTATTCATTTAGTGCTGAAATACAGAGACTTATTAGTTTTTTCATTTATTAGTTTCTATTCTCAACTAGATATGCTTTTAGAATATACCAAGTGGGAGAATTTTCCAAAGTATCATTTAGAAGTGCTGGGTTTGTGCTAGCCCATCCAACACCTCTGTGAAAATTAGGAATAAAAGTGCCTTCTTTGGATGAATACAGGCCTGCCTTATCAAGTAGATAATACGTTTATATGAATTAGCCAAAGGTTGCTTCTACATCAGGGCACAGAAGCTCCATAGGTAGAATGTAAGTCTTCCAACATAAACTATGAGCTGGATTCCATTGGTTACTTTAGCTGGAGACTTTGTATAGGCATAATTTGCACAGCTGTACACAAAAGAACCCCTGAGTCCTTAGTAATACTTTTTCCTCACATCCTTTCAGGCTTTTAGGATTTAAGAACCATAAAATCTGTCCTAGTCCAATACCTCAAGCAATGCATGAATACTATCTTTAGTGTTTCAGCATCTAGATCCTGCCACACAAACTTTCAAATACAACCTACTCTCTCTTTGAATGGCTTTCACAGAAAATTCTTCCTTATACTAAACAAAATTACCCTCCCTATAAGCTTCACCTTATTGGGCCACTTCTTATATAGACTACTTTTATTGACTAGGACCTAGATAACCCAAAAGTAGGTCACTGAGAAACAGTGGAGAAATAGAAGCATATTTGCATTAAAAAGATTATTAGATGTTTGAATACAACAGTTCATCAATACACACATTAAGTTTCTGAATAAGAGAAATGCCAAGAAACAGTTTTTTTTTTTTTTTTTTTTTTTAGACAGAGCCTCAAGCTATCCCCCTGGGTAGAGTGCCATGGCATCACAGCTCACAGCAACCTCCAATTCCTGGGCTCAAGCAAGTCTCCTGCCTCAGCCTCCCAAGTAGCTGGGACCACAGGTGCCCGCCACAATGCCCAGCCATTCTTTGGTTGCAGCCATCATTGCTGTTTGGCAGGCCAGGCTGGGAATTCGAACCTGCCACCTTAGGTGTATGTGGCTGGAGCCTTAGCCACTTGAGCCACAGGGGCCGAGCCCAAGAAACAGTTTTTAATTGTTCCTGAAATATGGCTTTTTCTCAGAAATCTGTATTAGTTTCCTATTGCTGCCATAATAAATTATCACAAAGTCTATAGCTTAAAACAACACAAATTTGAGAAGCAGCCAGCTTTTTACAGAAGCTCCCGTCCAAAAAGAGACTTAAAGGACAGAAGTTTAGCAAAGGAGCTGATGGTTCGGAGTGGAGCCAAAGACAAGATTGAAGAGTGCACTTCAAACTTCCTGAGTCGAGTTGCAACCCCAAAAATACAACCAAAAAGTACAAAATCCACCACAAAGCGGATGGGTGTCCCCTCCCCCACAAGAAGGGTTCGCAGTTTACTCCATGCAAACAAGCGAGCAGAGTTCAAACTTCCTCCCACTCTATCCCACAGGAGAGACCCCCTAAAAACTGGACCTCCTACCCCTGCTGGCATGCCACGGCACCCTCCTCCCAGGCGTAAAACTGTATAAAACTGTATATATTCCCCACCTGCAATATTAAACTCCGAGGAGTCCCCACCCACCCACTCTGAGATCTGGAGTTTTGTTACCTATGGAGTCCAGATTCTTGGGCATCTCGAGATAAGTGGAGGGGGAAAGGGCTGGTGCTGCTCTGTGCTGACTGTGGCACAGGCATGAGAAGAAAATTGGCTTGGAGGAAGCCATACACCAACAGTTGGCATCCTGAGCTGCAAACTGACGCCATTCCAGCCCCGTCTCTCTGGGAAACCAGAGGTTCTGGACAGCAGCCACAGGCAAAAAGCTGATAACTTTCATAAGTAAAGAGACTATTAGCATCAGCCTTCAGGGTGATACAGCTGAGACAAAGGCAGTGGGCGGGCAGAGGCTGGAATTGACACCTGAGTATAAACTGCTATTTGTCTGCTGCCCAGAGCTGAATGCAGCCTGACTTGCACAGGAATCTAGCTGGACAGAAGCCTAATTTAAACATGCAAAACCCCCTGTAGGACTCAGATTTCTGGCTGATTTTGCCAGTCTTAAACCCTGGGAGCATTGCCTACTGGAGTGAATAGGGTTACAGACCTGGGGAATTATGAGTGACTGGGTAAAAGGTGGGAAAGGAGGTATTAACCTTCCCAGACTAACCCATTTGCTGGGCGGGTCCCTTTGCCCTCACAGAGCACTGCAGCAAGTTATATCTGAGCTGTGAGCAGACCCCTCTTATCTAGCTGCCGGAGACATCTGAACTCTTCCATCTGAAACTGTTGCTGACTGGGATAACTGATTTGGACCCCTTAAACCTGGCAGACCACCCAGGGACTATTCAAAGGGGCACCCTGGGTGTATGGTTGAGGGAAGGTTTGATTTTCCTTGCCCAATTGTTGTTTGTGGGGGGTGGGGCAAGCTAATTGCTGGTATTTCTCCACAGCAGAGACTTCAACCAAGAGTAACTGAATCACTAGGGTAGGACAGAGACCAGCTGAAAATAAGACAGAGCCACTTAGTCCCACCACACCAAGCAGGTCCCCAGTCTCCCAGGCCGTAACACCATATGGGTCCTTGACAAACTTCAAGGGGAAAAGTCAAACGGGGTAAAATAATCATGTGGCAGAATCAGTGGAAAAGCTCTGGTAATATGGATAACCAGAGTAGGTCAACCCCCCAAGAAAGGAGGTTGCAGAGGAAACTGAAGATCCCCTTTATAAACAATGGCTGAGATGTCAGAAATTGAATTCAGAATTTGGATTGCAAATAAGATAAACAGAATAGAGGCAGAGATAGAAGTCAAAATTTAAGGAGCATTCTGAAAGTTCACTCAAGAATTCAACAAATTCAATTTGGCGCCTATGGCTCAAGTGCCTAAGGCGCCGGCCACATACACCTAAGGGGGCAGGTTTGAATCCAGTCTAGGTCTGCCAAACAACAATGATGGATGCAACCAAAAAATAGCCAGGTGTTGTGGCGGACACCTGTGGTCCCAGGTACTTGGGAGGCGGAGGCAGAAGACTCACTTGAGCCCAGGAGTTGGAGGTTGCTGTGAGCTTTGATGTCATGGCACTCTACCCAGGGGGATAGCTTGAGGCTCTGTCTCAAAAAAAAAAAAAAAACAATTCAAGGAATTCAAAGACAAAACCACCAAAGATTTTTTTTTTTATTGAATGTTAACTATGTACATTGATACTCTTCTGGGGTACAGGGTGGCACCAAAGATTTTGAAACATTAAGACAAGAGATTACAGCCATCAAAGATCTGAAAAATACGGTAAAATCTCTTGGTAACAGAGTGCAGGAAGCAGAAGGATCTCAGACGTAGAAGACAAAGCTTCTGAATATGTCCAAAACGTCCAAAGAGAATCAGAAATGGAAAGCAAAAATGGATCATTCTCTCAGAGAGCTCTGGAATAATTCGAAGAAAACTAATATTCACCTCATAGGAATTCCTGAAGGCGACGAAGTTGCTTTGCAAAACACAGAGGCTCTTCTTTATGAAATTATGGAAGAGAACTTTCCAGATATGTCAAGAGATCCTGAAATTCAGATTGCGGACAGCTTCAGAACCCCAGCACGACTCAACCTGAATTAGACATCCCCCAGACACATCATAATTAACTTCACTAAAATGAATATGAAAGAGAAAATCTTGAAAGCAGCGAGACGGAAGGAAACCATAACCTACAAGGGGAAGAATATTAGAATAACTGCAGATCTCTCTGCCGAAACCTTTCAGGCAAGAAGAGGGTGGTCGTCAACATTTAATCTCTTGAAACAAAATAACTTTCAGCCTAGGATCCTGTATCCACCTAAACTGAGTTCCATTTATGATGGAGTAATTAAATACTTTAATGACATCCATGTGTCAAAGAAATTTGCCATAACTAAACCAGCTCTCCAGGATATTCTCAGACCTATTCTCCATAATGACCAGTGCAATCCTCCACCACAAAAGTAAACTAACTCAGAAACTATTGCTCAAACTCCAACTTCTACAGTGGCGAAAGGATAAAAAACGTCCACCAGACTTTTGAACAACTCAATGCCTAAAATTTTATCAGGGTTATCAATAATTTCACTCAATGTGAATGGCTTAAATTATCCCCTAAAGAGGCACAGATTGGCTTATTGTATACAGAAACTTAGACCAGACATCTATTGTATACAAGAATCTCACCTTACCTTAAAAGACAAATATAGACTCAGGGTGAAGGGATGGTTATCTATATTCCAGGCTAATGGAAAGCAGAAAAAAGCAAGGGTTGCAACTTTATTTGCAGATACAATAGGTTTTAAACCAACAAAAGTAAGCAAGGATAAAGATGGTCAATTTCTATTTGTTAAGGACAATAGTCAATATGATGAGATTTCAATTATCAATATCTATGTACCCAACCAGAATGCACCTCAATTTATAAAAGAGACTCTAACTGGCATGGGCAACTTTATCTCCCCCAGCTCCATCATAGTCTGAGATTTTAACACTCCATTGGCAGTGTTGGATAGATCCTCCAATAAGAAGCTTAGTAAAGAAATCTTAGATTTAAATTTAACTATTCAATTTCCGGACTTACCAGATATCTACAGAACATTTCACCCTAACAAAACTGAATAGACATTTTTCTCATCAGTACATGGGACATACTCCAAAATTGACCACATCCTAGGCCACAAATCTAACCTCAGAAAATTTAAAAGAATAGAAATTATTCCATGCATCTTCTTGGACCATCATGAAATAAATGTTGAACTCAGTAAACTGAGTCTCAGAAATCTGCAGACTCATACAAAAATATGGAAGCTAAACAACCTTATGCTGAATGAAAGATGGGTCAGAGACGAGATCAAGAAGGAAATTACCAAATTTTTCGAACAAAATGATAATGAAGATACGAGTTATCAGAACCTCTGGGATACCACAAAGGTAGTCGTAAGAGAGAAATTTATAGCATTGCAAGCCTTCCTCAAGAGAACAGAAAGAGAGGAATTTAACAACTTAATGGGACATCTCAAGCAGCTGGAAAAGGAAGAACATTCCAATCCCAAATCCAGAAGAAGAAAAGAAATAACCAAAATTAGAGCACAATTGAATGAGATTGAAAACAAAAGGATTATAGGACAGATAAACAAATCAAAAAGTTGTTTTTTTGGAAAAAAATCAACAATATCAATAAACCTTTGGCCAACCTAACCAAGAAAAAAAGAATGAAGTCTCTAATCTCGTCATTCAGAAATGGTAAAGATGAAATAACAACAGACCCTTTAGAAGTTCAAAAAATCCTTAATGAATATTATAAGAAAATTTATTCCCAGAAATATGACAATCTGAAGGAAATTGACCAAACTTGAAAGCACATCATCTCCCAAGACTTAGCCAGAATGCACTGGAAATGTTGAACAGGCCTATATCAAGTTCCGAAATAGCATCAACTATACAAAATCTCCCTAAAAAGAAAAGCCCAGGACCAGATGGCTTCACGTCAGAATTCTACCAAACTTTCAAAGAGGAAATAGTACCTATATTACTCAACCTTTTCCAAAACATAGAAAAAGACGGAATACTACCCAACACATTCTATGAAGCTAACATCACCCTGATCCCCAAACCAGGAAAAGACCCAACAAGAAAAGAAAATTACAGACCAATATCACTAATGAATATTGATGCAAAAATATTCAATAAAATCCTAACAAACAGAATCCAGCAACACATCAAACAAATTATACACCACAACCAAGTAGGTTTTATCCCAGGATCTCAAGGATGGTTCAACATATGTAAATTTATACATGTAATTCATCACATAAACAAATTAAAAAACAAAGACCATATGATTCTTTCAATTGATGCAGAAAAAGCGCTTGATAATATCCAGCATCCCTTCATGATCAGAACACTTTAGAAAATTGGTATAGAAGGGACATTTCTTAAACTGATAGAGGCGATCTACAGCAAACCCATAGCCAATATTGTATTGAATGGCATTAAGCTGAAATCATTTCCACTCAGATCAGGAACCAGGCAAGGTTGCCCATTGTCTCCACTGCTCTTTAACATTGTAATGGAAGTTTTAGCCATCGCAATCAGGGAAGAAAAAGCAATCAAGGGTATCCATATAGGATCAGAAGAGATTAAACTTTCACTCTTTGCAGATGATATGATTGTATATCTGGAAGATACCAGGGATTCTACTACTAAACTTTTAGAAGTAATCAAGTAATACAGCAGCGTCTCAGGTTACAAAATAAACACTCATAAATCTGTAGCCTTTATATACACCAACAGCAGCCAAGCCGAAAAAATAGTCAAGGAATCTATTCCATTCACAGTAGTGCCAAAGAAGATGAAATATTTGGGAGTTTACCTAAGAAAGGACACAAAAGATCTCTATAAAGAGAACTATGAAACACTAAGAAAAGAAATAGCTGAAAATGTTAACAAATGGAAAAACATACCATGCTCATGGCTGGGAAGAATAAACATTGTTAAAATGTCAATACTACCCAAAGCAATATATAATTTTAATGCAATCCCCATTAAAGCTCCACTATCATACTTTAAAGATCTAGAAAAAATTATACTTAATTTTATATGGAATCAGAAAAAACCTCGAATAGCAAAGATATTACTCAGGAACAAAAACAATGTACAAGGATTTATGTTACCAGACCTCAGACTATACTATAAATCGATAGTGATCAAAACGGCATGGCACTGGCACAAAAACAGAGAGGTAGATGTATAGAACAGAATAGAGAGTCAAGAGATGAATCCAGCCACCTACCGTTATCTGATTTTTGACAAGCCAGTTAAAAATACTGAGTGGGGGAAAGATTCCCTATTTGACAAATGGTGCTGGGCTAACTGGATAGTGACCTGTAGAAGACTGAAACTAGACCCACACCTTTCACCGTTAACTAAGATAGACTCTCACTGGATTAAAGATTTAAACTTAAGACACGAAACTATGAAAATACTACAAGAAAGCATAGGGAAAACAGTTGAAGAAATCGGTTTGGGTGAAAACTTTATGAGGAGGACCTCTCAGGCAATTGAAGCAATGTCAAAAATACACTTTTGGGACCTGATCAAACTAAAATGTTTCTGCACAGCCAAGAACACAGTAAATAAAGTGGGTAGACAGCCCTCAGAATGGGAGAAGATATTTGCTGGTTATGTCTCCAACAAAGGTTTAATAACCAGAATCCACAGAAAACTCAAATGTATTAGCAAGAAAAAAACAAGCAATCTCATCTCAGGTTGGGCAAGGGACTTGAGTAGAAATTTCTATAAAGAAGATAGGCAGGCTTGGCACCTGTGGCTCAAGTGGCCAAGGCACCAGCCACATACACCTAAGGTGGCAGGCTTGAATCCAGCCCTGGGCCCGCCAAACAACAATTCTGGCTGCAACCAAAAAATAGCCAGGCGTTGTGGCGGGTGCCTGTGGTCCCAGCTACTTGGGAGGCAGAGGCAAGAGACTCGCTTGAGCCCAGGAGTTGGAGGTTGCTGTGAGCTGTGATGTCACTGCACTCTACCCAGGGGGACAGCTTGAGGCTCTATCTCAAAAAATAAAATAAAATAAAAGAAGATAGGGGCATGGCCTACAGACATATGAAAAAATGCCTTCCATCCTTAATCATCAGAGAAATGCCAATCAAAACTACTTTGAGGTACCACCTAACCCCAGTAAGATTAGCCCATATCACAAAAATCCCAAAACCAGCGATGTTGGCGTGGATGTGGAGAAAAGGGAACTCTTCTACACTGCTGGTGGGAATGCAAATTAATTCGTTCCTTTTGGAAAGACATCTGAGAACACTGAAAGAACTAAAAATAGACCTGCCATTTGATCCTGCAATTCCTTCATTAGGTATATATCCAGAAGACCAAAAATCGAATTATGACAAAGATATGTTTCTTGCAGCCCAATTCATAATTGCTAGGTCATGGAAGAAGCCTAAATGCCCACCGACCCACGAATGGATCAATAAATTGTGGTATATGTACACCATGGAATACTATGCAGCCCTAAAGAAAGATGGAGACTTTACTTCCTTCATGTTTATATGGATGGAATTAGAAAATGTTCTTCTCAGTAAAGTATCCAATGTACATAGCCCTATTTTGAAACTAATTCATAGCTTTTATAGGAATATCATAACCTAATGATAGCCTTAGAATATGGGAATGGGGTGGGAGAGGGGAGGGGAGAGGGGTGGATGCGGGAGGGAGGGTGATTGGTGGGGTCACCTATACGGTTTATCTTACAAGGGTACAAGTGAATCTTTCTAAAAGCAGAGTATGAATATCTTAACTTAATGACTAAGAGAATGACATGAAGCTTATATTAACCAGTTTGATGAGAGTATGTCAAAATGTATATGAAAACAGCACACTGTACCCCCATGATTGCATTAATGTACACAGTTATGCTATAAGAAATTAAAAAAAACAAAATTTGAAAACAATGCTCAGAGTTGACATAGGGCTGGGAATAGTGCCTTTTTGTACCAGTCAGACTGAAAAACTTGTAATTCATGGGGTGCTGGGTAGAACACTCATAATGGTCTTTCTAGACTGAGCACAGGTTATCAAAGCAAGACCCCCAAAGGGTCATATAGCTTGTTGTTGGTGGCAAAGCACAGAGATATGTAGGACAGAACAGAATCCAGTACTGAACCTCCACACATATGGACAATTGATTCTTGACAAAGGCAATTCATTGGAGAAAGAACAGTCTTTTCAATAAATGGTGTGGGAACTAAGCATATATTTAAAGAAAAAAACAAAAGTGGGCAGCGCCTGTGGCTCAAAGGAATAGGGCGCTGGCCCCATACGCTGGAGGTGGCGGGTTCAAACCCAGCCCCAGCCAAAAACTGCAATAAAATAAAATAAAAAGGGCGGCACCTATGGCTCAGTGAGTCAGGCACCAGCCCCATATACCAAAGGTGGCAGGTTCAAACCTGGCCCTGGCCAAACTGCAACAAAAATATAGCTAGGCATTGTGTAGGCGCCTGTGGTCCTAGCTACTTGGGACGTTGAGGCAAGAGAATCACCTAAGCCCAAGAGCTGGAGGTTGCTGTAAGCTGTGATGCCACAGCACTCTACCGAGGGCGACAAAGTAATACTCTGTCTAAAAAAAAAAGAACTTGGATGAATACTTTGCATCATATACAAAAATTAACTCTAAATAGATCACAGAAAAATATGTAAAACCTAAACTTATAGAAAATTCAGAAAAAAAAAACCTTAGTGCCCTTGGAATAGGCAAAGGCATCTTACATATGATACCAAAAGCATGATCCATAAAAGGAAAAAATTTATAAACTGGACTTTGTCAAATTAAAAATTTCTGCTCTTCAACAAATGGTGCTGGGGCCCTTGGATGCCCACATCAAAAAGAATAACACTGAGCCCCTTTCCTACATTAGTCACAAAAATTAACTCAAAATGGATCAAAGGCCTAAATAAAGAGCTAGAACAATAAAGTCTCAGAGAAAACATGAAAGTAAATCTCTGTGACTTTGGATGAAGTGTCTTGGATATGACACCAGAAGCACAGGAAATGAGAAGAGCAAAATATAGACAAACTGGACTGTATAAAAATGGAAAACTTTCATGTTTCAAATGATGCCATTGAGGGCAAGAAAACCAACAGAACAAGAGGAAATACTTGCACAGCACATATCTGACAGGGGACATGTATCAAGAAAATATAAGGAACTCTCAAAGCTCAGTAATAAGAAAATATCCCAGCTTTTAAAAAAGGCAAAAGATTTGAACAGATCCTTGACCACAAACAATATATAGATACCCACATGGAAGACCAACAAGATCAGACAAAAACCACAGTGTGATGAGACTTCATGCCTGTGAAGGCGGCTAGAATTAAGAATAGGGAGAAGCAGGCCACACCTGTGGCTCAGTGAGTAGGGTGCCGGCCCCATATACCAAGGGTGGAGGGTTCGAGCCTTACCCTGGCCAAACTACAACAAAAATATAGCCCAGCATTGTGGCGGGCGCCTGTAGTCTCAGCTACTTGGGAGACTGAGGCAAGAGAATCACCTAAGCCCAAGAGCTGGAGGTTGCTGTGAGCTGTGACACCATGGCGGCACTCTACCAAGGGTGACAAAATGAGACTCTATCTCTAAAAAAAAAAAAAAAAAAAGAATAGGGAGAAGCTGGAACCCACATGCCCTGAGGTGGAAATGTGAACTGGTACGGCCACTCTGGCAAACAGTTCAGCAGCTTTTAAGAAAAGTTAAAAATATATCACATGATCTAGACTTTCCACTCCTAGGTGTTACTCAGGAGAGGGGGAGTATATGTCTCAACTAACATGTGCACAAATGATTATAGCAGCTTTATCTGTAATAGCCCTAAACTGGGAACAACCCAGATGTTCATTGAAGAGAGAATGGGTAGGCAAACTGGAATGATACACAGCAATAAGAGGAACTGAGCTATGACATGTGCAACAACATGAGTGAATCTCAACAATGCCAAGTCAAACTAAAACAGTTGGACCTCAAATAAGAGTGCATACTGTATGATTCTACATATACAAAATTCAAGAACACAGGTGAGGCTCAGCACCTACAGCTCAGCGGCTAGGGCGCCAGTCATACACATCAGAGGTGGCAGGTTCAGATCCAGCCCAGGCCTGCCAAACAACAATGACAACTACAACAACAACAAAAAATAGCCGGGCATTGTGGTGAGCACCTGTAGTCCTAGCTACTTGGGAGGCTAAGGAAAGAGAATCACTTAAGCCCAAGACTTTGAGGTTGCTTTGAGCTATGATGCCCGGGTGCGGTGGCTCACACCTGTAATCTTAGCACACTGGGAGACCAAACTGGGTGGATAACTTGAGCTCAGGAGTTTGAGACCAGCCTGAGCAAGAGTAAGACCTTGCCTCCACTAAAAAATAGAAAAAATAACTGGGCATTGTAGTGGACATGGACACCTATAATCCCAACTACACAGGAGAGACTAAGGCAAGAAGATGGCCTGAGCACAAGAGTTTGAGGTTGCTGTGAGCTATGACATCATAGCACAGAGACTTTGTCTCAAAAAAAAAAAAAATTCAAGAACATGCAAACTGGTTTGGTGCCCATAGCTCAGTGAGTAGGGCACCAGCCACATATACTGAAGCTGGTGGGTTCAAGCCTGGCTTGGACCTGCTAAACAACAATGGCAACTGCAACCAAAAAATAGCTGGGCATTGTGGCAGGCGCCTGTAGTCCCAGCTACTTGGGAGGCTGAGGCAAGAGAATCGCTTAAGCTCAAGAGTTTGAGGTTGCTGTGAGTTGTGATACCATGACACTCTACCGTGGGCAACATAGTGAGACTGTCTCAAAAAAAAAAAGAACACGCAAACTCACCCACAGTGACATAAAGTACACCAGTCAGTGACTGCCTGGGGCTGGGGGGCAGAGAGACAGAGGGGAGGGAGGAGTCTGAGAACTTAGACACGATGGGCATATTCATTATTATCATGGCAGCAGTTTCCTGGATAGGCACATATGTCAAAATGCATCAGATTGTTCACTTTAAATGCATGCAGGGATTGTAAGTCAATTATGCCTCCAAAAAAGCTATTAAAGAAATGAGACCACACTCTAGCTCTGAAAGTGAGCGTTGTCACCTTACTCATGGAACATCTGTCCATGGCAGTGCCTACAAAGAGTCCTCAGCTTTGAAAAGCTGCATGGTTTCTATCATACTGATGGATCCTAATATGTTTAAAGTCTTGTATGGCTGGGCTTATAAGTGGTTTTCCTTTATTTTTCTTTCAATGTAAAACTTTGGAAGAATTTAACACTTATGGAAGAATTTCTAAAGGATGAATCCCTAAAATTGGAATGATTCAAAATTTGTTGGATAATGCTAAACTGTCCTCCAAAAGAGTTGCCCCAACTTTATACTCCTAAAATGGGAGAGTCTTTTCTCTATACCCTCATAATATTGGCTATCATTCCCATTTTATCTTCCCCTCATAGACAAAAACTGATAGCTCAATTTGTAGTTTTCTTTAGCAAGGCTAAAAAAATCTTTCATAACCTTGTATATTAATACACTTATGAATTTATAACTCATAAATTTGGCCCATTTTTCTATGACACATTTAGTCTTTTTCTTGTTTATTCCTAGTAGCTTATTACATAATTATGACCCTTTGTTATACATGTGAGAAGTGTTATTCTTCATGTTATCATCTATCAACTTTATGTTTAGCTTGAAGTAGAGCAATTTTAGGAACTTTCTAAGTAGTCAAACCCATCAATTCTTTTCTTATTTCCTTGTGGTCTTCAAGTTGTAGGCTAATGAGTGACTCAGGGAAGCTGCCCCTTACCCAGTGAGACCAGGGTCCTGTAGTTCTCCAGCATCACATCCCTGTACAGATCCTTCTGGGCAGGCTGCAGCTGCTGCCACTCCTCCTGGGTGAAGTCCACAGTCACGTCCCTGAACGTCACTGTCTCCTGTAAGAGGAAACCCACATCTGCTCATCGCTGAGCCCTCTTTACAGAGGCCTGGAGAAATGGCCAGAAAGGCTAAGAGGATTTAGGTGAACCAGATAGGATGCCCTGCAGTTATTTCAACCAGGTGCAGGGTTCTGAAGGGACCACTCCATTTTCCCAGTGTCTAGTTATACTGGGGGGGGGTGTGCTATGACAGAAAAATAAATCAAATATGAGATGGTCTAGAACACAAAGTCACAGCTTTGAGACTGAGATGGAAAAAAAGCAAAGGCAGAATGGCCCTGACTGGTGGCTTGATGCATGTAGTAGAAGCACAGCTAGGCAGAATAATACGCAGCATCCAGAATAGCTAACCTAGGTCCTACTAAGCACCATACATTGAGCCAGGTTCCAGGATACAGACACAAAGGTTCAAGAACTAGTTCCTCATGGGAGAGGCAGATGGAAACACGTGTGAAATTTGGGAAACACAATCATGAAGGCATGAACAAAGCTCTAGAGGCACCTAAGTGATGCCAGCTTTAGGGGCATTCAGGAAGACTTTGGAGAGGTGGCAGAGAGCATGGGCTGTGGGGTCTGAGGAAGATCCTAGGTAGGGGAGAGAGCTCAGATCAAGAGTGACACTTTACCCCTCACTCATTCACTCTACCAGTATTTACACAACCATTAATGGAGAGTCTACTATGTACCAGGCACTAGGAATGCAGCTGTGGACACGGCAGACACAGTTCTGGCACAGGGTTTCTCCCCTCAACTCAGACTTATAAACAATGACAAAAATAAATGACTAATGATCACTACGTATGTGCTACATGCCAGGCATCACTCCAAGTCCTTTATACGTATCATCTCAATACTCAACCCTACCAGCGAGGTGCTCTTACAAGCTCCTCCCCCTCATGGGGGGAAATTGAGGCACGTGAAGTCACACAGAAGGAGTGGCAGTGTCTTAAACCCAGTCCAGCTCTCTGCCCCCACCTCTGGTGCCCTAATCCAAATGTAATACTGACTCAATTGAAATTACAGCCCAGGAGTGGTTTTGTCCAAACTAGCCCCTGGGAGGGTGGTGTGTCTTCCGCCTGAAAACAAGACAGTTGAATAATACTGCAGTGTCCCAGATCACAGGTGATCCTGAAGCTATTTCCAGAGAAAACACTTGATCATTGACCTCATCCATAGTGTGATGAATGCCTGTGCCTAGCCTTCCCATGCGCTGGGTGCTCACATCATCTGTGTGGCTCTGGATAGACTCAATGGGACAACTCCCAGGGTGCAAGGAAAGAACGGTGCTCTGAGTGTGACCCTCATAGGAGACATCCCTGGGCCTGAACCCACTTGCATGCATTTTCTATTTCATCCCCTGGGGCTTTCAAAATTGTTTTTAATCATTAACCACACGGAAAAAAAATCTGCATAGTTAATCAAGAAAAATGAACGTCTAGTTTCTCTTTAAACACCAGAATATCTAGCCACAGACATGGGCATGAGCATGAACTGTTTCCTGGTTCCTAGCTACCCTTATTGGAGCCTCAGTTTCCTCGTCTGTTAAATGGACATAATGAGAGTTGCTACTTACTAGGGTTGCAATAAAGATTAAAACAGCTAGTGTATACAAATGACTGATAGAGCTCGGTTATTACTATTATTACTATAATAATTACCTGTCAGTTTTTTTTTTAATTTTTTTTTTGAGACAGAGCCTCAAGCTGTTGCCCTCAGTAGAATGCCGTGGCATCACAGCCCAACTCCTGGGCTCAAGCAATTCTTCTGTCTCCACCTCCCAAGTAGCTGGGACTACAGGCGCCTGCCACAGCAACTGGTTCTGGTTACTTTTTTTTTGTTTGTAGCCATCAATGTTGTTTGGCGGGCCCAGGCTGGATTCGAACCCACCAGCTCAGGTGTACGTGGCTGGCGCCTTAGCTGCTTGAGCCACAGGCGCCAAGCCTACATGTCAGTATTTAATACAGAGGTTTGTGACAACACTGAACTGGGTCCAATATACTGCTATTGTTGCTGTCAAGATGATCATTAAATCAGAGTAAGACATACGCATGAATATTCACACTATCATTATTCATAATAGCCAAAAAGTGGAAACAACCCAAACATCCACCAACTAATAAATGGACAAATGCAATGTGGAGCAGCCATACAGAGAATATTATTCTGTCATGAAAAGGAATGAAGTTCAATACATAGTATCCCATGGATATAAACATCATATATGCTGAGTATAGAAGACAGTCCATAAGGATCACATGGAACATGACTCCACTAATAAAAAGTGTCCAGAATAGGCAAGCCCATAGAGACAGATTAGTGGTTGCCAGGAACTGGGGAGTGATGGGGGGGAAAGGGAGTAGATGCTTGAGGGTATATGGCTCCTTTGGCAATGATGAAAATGTTCTGGAATCAACAATAGTGATGGTTATACAACTCTGCAAATATACAAAAGTTAGTGAATTGTATACTTTGTGGACATGAAGTGTATCTTAAAAGGTGTCAAAGAAATAAAGATGTGATAAACCAAAACTTCAAAATAACTCAACCGACACATTTATATAGCAAAATAAATTCCAGGGAGATTCAAAAGTTACCTGTTAGTATTTAAATGATAAATGGTAACAAGGAAGAAGACAGAGGTGCTATTTGATCCGTGGACCAAGGAAACTCTTTCATAGTTTAAAGATGAAAGGAGCTACAGCTAAAGAGACCAACAGATTTGATTTTAAAAATATGAAATGCTTACCTGTGGAAAGAAAGGAAGCAGGAAAAAAATTAAAAATATGAAATGCTATTGTACTGAAAAATTAACTAAACTAAATAAGAAGGAAACAAAAACCAAACCCAGGAATAATATTTGCTATGTTTACACACACACACTTAGTTCTGTAAAATCTCTAATACTAAGATTCCAATAGACTGAGAAAGTGCATGATAGATAATTTACCTGCTGGTAGAAATGGCTAATAATCATTCTCTAAAAATTGCAATTCACCAATTATATGAATAATGTTACTCAGAAAGAGATCTCATGACATCATTTGTCACATATCACACCCAAGGTTTATACATTTCTCATTTATATCTAACGTACCAAATTAATAATTGACCACAGCCAGTATAAACCAGCAGAGACCCTTCCCAACACACTGGTAGGAATACATATTACCACAACTGATTTGGAAAGTAACACAAAGACTTATGAAAGTCTCAGTAAGTTCTTACCTAATGATGTAGGGGTACATGGCACATTTCCTGGGTGAAGGACACAACTACTCCTTGGACTTTACCTTACATAAAACTATGTAATCTTACAAACTATGTACCTAATTGTATATACTCTTATATCAATCTGAAATTAACACAAAAAGACTTAATGAAAGTCCTCAAAAATATCCAAACCAATATTCCTCTTCAAGAAATCACTCCTAAAGAAATCACGTACAACACAGGGAAACATATATGCCCAACCTGCTCTCCTGTGATACTCTATAGCCATGAATACCAAAACATGTCCCATAAACCAAGAAAGGAACCATTAAGTAAGCGAGGCTGTGGCTACTAGATAAAACTTTTATGCAGTTATTAAAACAGAAGTTATAGAGGAGTTTGTTTTTTGTCTTTTTTTAGAGACAGAGTCTTATTTCGTCACCCTAGGTAGAGGGCCGTGACGTCACAGCTCACAGCAAACTCCAGCTCTTGGGCTTAGGCGATTCTCTTGCCTCACCCTCCAGAATAGCTGGTACTACAGGTACCCGCCACAACACCCAGGTATTTTTTTGTTGCAGTTTGGTCGGGGCTGGGTTCAAACCCGCCACCCTTGGTATATGGGGCTGGCACTCTACTCGCTGAGCCACCCTACAGAGGAGTTTTTATTTTTGAGACAGAGCCTCAAGCTGTCCCCCTGGGTAGAGTGCCGTGGCATCACAGCTCACAGCAACCTCTAACTCCTGGGCTCAAGCGAGTCTCCTGCCCCAGCCTCCCAAGTAGCTGGGACCAAAGGTGCCTGCCACAACGCCCGGCTATTTTTTGTTTGCAGCCGTCATTGTTGTTTGGCGGCCCAGGCTGGGGATTCAAACCCACCACCTTGGGTGTATGTGGCTGGCACCTTAGCCACTTGAGCCATAGGCGCAGAGCCTACAGAGGAGTTTTTAATGGTGCTGAGAAATGCTCAGGAAGAAATCTTTTATGAAAAAGCAAAATATTAAAATTGCTCAGCCATGATGCTGGTTATTTTCACAAAACAATACAAATATCCAAGGAGGAAAAGACACAGATTCAGAGTGGTTATCTTCTGGGGTAAGATCATGGGTTAATTTGATTCTCTTAGCAACATTTTTCTGGATTTTCTAAGATTTTATAATGATCATTGCCTTCTAGGAATTGGGAATTTTCTTTTACTTTTTGGACATAGTACTTAGAGCAGTGGTTCCCAAACATTTTTGGCACCAAGGACCAGTTTCATGGAAGACAATTTATCTACCCATGGGGTAGAAGGGTAGCTTTGTTATGCATCTACAAGCAATTGATTTATTATGGTCTCTGTGCAGTCAAACCTTGCTGCTAATGATAATCTATATTTGCAGCTGCTCCCCAGCACTAGCATTACCACCTCAGCTCCACTTTAGACCATCAGGCATTAGATTTGTATAAGTAGTACACAACTGTTTATAGTAGGGTCCCTGCTCCTATGTGAATCTAATGTCACCACTGATCTAACAGGAGGTAGAGTGATGCCAGTGATGGGGAGTGGCTATATATACAGATAAAGCTGCTTTGCTCACTCACCCACCACTTACCTCCTGCTGTGCAGTGTGGTTCCTAACAGACCACGGACTGCTACTGGTCTGCAGCCCTGAGGTTGGAGACTGCAGATTTATGACACCAAAATGTAAATTTTCTTTAAAAAAGGGTCAAAAGGTTAAATTCACCAATGCAGGTATATTGGTTATGCAGCCAAAACAAGTGATGTTTGTAAAGCTTTCAACGGCAATTGGAAATCCCCATTGCATAAAGTTCGATGGAGAAAACCCTCAAAATTAAATGGCAAAGTCAATATTTGGTCAACTTTTAAAAATGATCATCAGAGAAAGAAGATAATAAATGAATACACAAATATCTACATTTGTGATTTATGGGTAAAGAGCCTATCAGTGAATTATATTATCTCACCTACAGTTTGCTGGATTTTGCCAATTTTCTACAATGAGCATATATAATACATAACATTTTATTATGAAATATTTCTGGCATAAAAGGAAATTTAGAGAAAAATACAACACATGGCCATGAATTCACCATCCAGATAAAGATAAAAAACATCATGGCTAGAACTAAAGATGTCACATGCCCCTACCCAAAAGCATCCTCTTCCTCCTCTCTGGAGGTAACCACTGTCTTAAACAGGGGTGTGTTCCCACATGTTTGCATACTGTCACTGCAAATGAATGTTTATGAGTGACATTTAATGCTATTTGCCCATCTCTATAGACCACACATCCAGTACATCTGGCTGAGTCCTTTTCACTCAGGGTCAAGTTTAAACCATCACTTTATGGGTGCCCACCTGTGTCTCCTAGGAGCCCTGAGGGCAGGCCTGGCCATTTTAGAGCTCCTCTGCCCCCTAGAGCTTATCTCAGCCAGTGTCAGGGACAGACAAGAGGCTGTCAGCCCACACAGCCTGAGACAGAGGGCCAACAGGAGCATGGGCACTGACTTCCTCCTCAGGGTAGACACAGCCCCCAGGACTCAGAGCCAGGGCTGGAAGGGAATTGGGTGTAGAGTAAGGTGGCCAGACGTCCCGACAGTCCTGATTTTTAACAATTTGTCCCATGTCCCACAGCGTTTTTAAAAAGTCCCAATTTTTGGAAAGAATGTACAACAAGCTAGGGAATGGCGGCGGGACAACAGGAAGGGAATATGCAGTTTTCGGCTGCAGAAAAGGTTAATATAACTCCATTTGGGAATGAAGAGGTTAATGTAAGTTCATTTGGAAATGAAAAGGCTATTGTAAACTCCCTACTCCCCTCCTGGGCAAGGTCCCCCAGGTGGACCTGCACCCTATTCCTTTGAGTCACAGGCTCCATCCTATACATAATTTTTTTAATGTATTATATTTGTAAATTGTACTTATGTTGAAATTAAAAATATATATGTTGCAATACTATTTTTGCGTTTTATGAAAATTTTTGTTGCTTCATATAGACCAAATTTTTAATTAAGAACCCTACCCCCCAATGGTATCCTGCTTTACCAATGTTAAAATCTGGTCACCTTAGTGTAGAGGCTCACCCAAAAGCAGGAGCCTAGCCCCCTGGGCACAAGCCTTCAGAAAGGAGAGAGAGTAACACAACTCACCAGCACCTCGTCAGTCATCAGCTGAGCAGTCATCCCTCTGGGAGGATGGGTCTGGAAGAACAATAAGGCTGTTGGTGGGGAGAGAAGGAGGTAAGAGAGAGACCCAGCCAAGGTCCACCTCACAAATGCAGATGGAACAGACAGACATACACTGAGAGACAAGGGAAGAGAGAAAGAGAGAGAAAAAGAGAGAGACAAAGACAATCATACACACATAGGTCAACAGTGAGCATTTATGGGGCTTACTGTACATAAAGCACTTGATAAACATATCTCACTTGATTCTCCAACCACCCTAGAAAGAGGGCACTACTTCTATCTACCCCAACTCACAGATGAGGAAACCACTCGCCCAAGATGACAAAGTGGGGTAGAAGGTGACCACTAGACTACCAGAGTATAGACTGCCTCTCAGATGCACAAACCCACACGCTCACACTCCCCCAGGCTGCTGGGGGCCATAGGACCTCCTGCCTCTCCCAGCAGCCCCACTAGGTACGCTCCTTGGGTCTGAGTGCTGGGTCAAGGCTTCCCAGGTGCCCCAGACTTTCTACCAACCCCTCACACTAACCACAGACCTCATGGGGTTATTGTGAGGTTCAGCTAACAGATAAACTAAAGGCCCTGGAGTTGGCCTGGTGCACAGCAGGAGCATTGCTGCTGTCATTACCACTGATGCCAGCCTAGCTTGTCCTGAAGAGCAGGACACCCCCACCCAGGACTCTCAGAGGAGAAATCACCTGGGGAAAGCACCCAGTTTTGATTCTCTTCCAGATCTGCCAGCTCAGAATGTCTCAGCAGCCACTAGAATGTAGCACCCCTGCTCCCCAAACAAAAGAAAAAAGCTTAGGTCAACTTAAAGCAACCAGTAGTTCTTATTTCATTAGAATTTCTTGGCTTTACTTTCATTTGTTTTAATGTTTCTCTTTGTACAACAATGCTCAGCTTTTATCTACAGTAGTCACACAGAGCTCCCTTTTAAACTAAGTTGATTTAAATTTTTAAAAACTTGGTGAGCCAAGTTAAAGAAAAGGCAAAATACAAAATAGGACAGGTGGCAAAGATGAAAGCAAAGTTTTGGAGTTTGAGACATGCCAGCTCAGTTTTGGCTCCATGGGGACCTTCCTAGATTGCATACCTTCCACAGGGAGTGCAATATCTAGGCCACAAACACTTTTGAATAGAAGCAAGTTTTCCTTCTGCTATAGACTGAGTCTCCAGCGCTTCGGGATTACCCAGGAAAATCCTAGCCCTCTCCTACACAAAAGCCTTTTAGCTACCTCACCAATGCTCAAAATACCAGAATCACTGGAGATGTGTATTAAAATATTATTACTCAGAAGACAGTTTCTTGGGTCCCCCTCCATATCCTGAGTAAACCACCCTGGTGGGGCCTAGGAATCAGTATTGCAAACAAGTTTCCAGATGATTCTCACACCTCTTTTTTTTTTTTTTGAGACAGACCCTCAAGCTGTCCCCCTGGGTAGAGTGCTCTAGCATCACAGCTCACAGCAACCTCTAACTCCTGGGCTCAAGCGAGTCTCCTGTCTCAGCCTCCCAAGTAGCTAGGACCACAGGCGCCCGCCACAACGCCCCTCTATTTTTTGGTTGCAGCCATCATTGTTGTTTGGCAGGCCCGGGCTAGATTCGAACCCGCCACCTTAGGTGTATGTGGCTGGCGCCTTAGCGGCTTGAGCTACAGGCGCTGAGCCCACACCTCTTAAATATAAAAATCACTAAGACAAAGAAGAATCTTTCTGAGGCCAAATGTTCCCAACCTTCACAAGCAAAATGCCAAGTGATGTTATTCATAGAGAGAGACATATGAGGGCAAGTTGGAGCCTTCAGAACAGTGGTTCTCATCCAGAGGCAATTCTGTGCCCCAGGAGACACTTGCAGTTGTCACAATTTGGGGTGGTGGTGGTGGTATGGACATTTAGTGGGTAGAGACTCAGGATGCTGCTAAATATCCTACAATGCACAAAGAATGATCAGGCCCAAAGTGTCACTAGTGCGGAGGTCAAGAAGCCCCACTATGGAAGGAAAGGATCACTAAGTGTCAGTTTGTGGCTCCTAAGACATAATGTCTGCAAATCACGTACCTTTCCTGGCCCATGTTACTGGTGCTCAGTAAAAGCATCTGGCTTAAAACTTTGCAGCAGCTTCCCAGGGTAAATGTTAGCAATATCTGGAAGTTCCACACTGGTCACTCAAACACACTTCCTGTCCCCCTAGGATCCCACCTCTCCCGAGCTTTCTGTGGCCATGTTGAGCAGGAGAGGCGTGGTGCCAGGGTACAGTGGCTCTGCTAGGCCCACTTGTCCAGGTGAACGTGGTCTGTGGAAGGGGTTCATCCCATCCCAACAGAGTCACACACAGACACCAATAAACGGAGACACAGGCTGCCTGACACACACCGAGGATAGTCACAGTCCCACACTCATACCCAGGGACAGGGAAACAAAGACTAGGCACGGAATACACCCACCTACACAGATCGCGGCAGACATACGCACAACATGGAAGGGCACAGTCACCCGGGCATCCCCTCCCCAGGCAGGCAGAGACCCAGGGGAACACGCCCCACAGACAAGCGCACAACACAAGCAAAGAAAGGCCACAGGAGCCCCAGTTATACATCCACGTGCACGGAACGGACACACACACACGGACACGCCTCCTTACTGACTCCGCTCCTGTCCCCAGCACTCCACCCCTCCTTCCTCTGAGCCCTAAACCCGCTCCCTCAGCTGCATGTCAGCTGTAGCCGCACTACCCGAACCTGGGTCTGCACACCTTCCCCCGGGCCCGCACACCCTTTAACGCAGTCCTCCCCTTCCCCGGACTAGGGGGTGCGGGCGCGGGCACCAATGGATGGTGAGAGGGATCCCAACCCACACTTCAACAGGACTTACCCAGCGTTGCTCGGACAGGACAATGACCGCGCCCGCTAGGCCCTCCCGGCTGCAGTGCGCCTGCGCAGCAGGCCCCGGACTACGCTTCCCAGAAGTCTGAGCGCCGCCACCTCCCCTCAGGCTCTCCTAGCCGAGTGGAGCCGGACGGACCCGAGCGCGTTCCTCCAACTTCCTGAGACCTGACCCAGGGGTGGTGACGGTAAGTGGATGGATTGAGGGAGAGGAGTGTGGAGTGGGAAGGAGGAGGGATGAGGAGGAGAAAGCGGGAAAAAGAGGGGAGATGGGGAGGAAAGAAGAGAGAGAGAAGAGGAGGAAGAGAGCAGGGAAGAAGGATGACTGCGAAGGAAAGAGAAGGGATAGGGAGGAGGGCTAGGGAGAAAGGATAAGGAGACGGTAGAGAGGGGAGGAGGGAGAAGATACAGGAGAAGGGCCAAAGGGATGGGAGGAAACAGAAGGAGGGAAACTGGAGATAGAGAGAGGGAGGAGTAGGAAGGAAGAGAAGAGAATGGAGAGGGGAAGTATGAAAACCAAGGAAAGAAGGAGCCGAAGTTGCACTCCGGGAGGCCGAGGCGGGTGGATTGCCTGAGCTCACAGGTTCCAGACCAGCCTGAGCCAGAGCGAGACCTTGTCTCTAAAAACATTGTGGCGGGCACCTATAGTCCCCACTACTTGGGAGGCTGAGGCATGAGAATCGAGTGAGCCCAAGAGTTTGAGGTTGCCATGAGCTATGACGCTACCGCACTCTACAAAGGGCAACAAAGTGAGACTCTGTCTCAAAAAAAAAAAAAAGGAGCTGGAAGAACAGGAAAGGGGGAATGGAAATGGCACTCTACCCAGGGCAGAGTAAGACTGTCTCAAAACCAAAAAGAAAACCAACAAAAAATACATTTCAGGTTTTTTTTTTTCTTTTTGAGACAAAGCCTCAAGCTGTTGCCCTGGGTAGCGTGCTATGGCATCACAACTTACAGCAACCTCCAACTCTCGGGCTCAAGCGATTCTCCTGCCTCTGCCTCCCAAGTAGCTGGGACTGCAGGTAACCGCCACAACGCCTGGCTATTTTTTGGCTGCAGCCTTCATTGTTGTTTGGGCGGGCGGGCGCTGGACTCAAACTCGCCAGCTCAGGTTTAGGTGGCTGGCACCTTAGCCGCTTGAACCACAGGCGCCGAGCCACATTTGAGTTTTTAAATAAGGCACTTATAAATTTAACTTAGGGAGAAATATCTTTGCCAGATTGAGTCTTTTTATACAAATACATGTCTAGCCTTCCTATTTTTTAAAAACTGATTTTAAAATTAGTTTGTAAGTTAATCGTAGTGTATACATTTCTGTGTTTTTATTTATGTCTTATCAATGTCATGGCACAGATGGGAGGTTGTAGTGCATTTTATTTTATACTCTAGAATAATTTAAATACCACAGGAAATGTTTATGGTGCTTTTTTAAAGGTTGAAGTATTGGAATATACTTTTCAGTTTACTTTGACTATTAAATCTATTCGGTTTTTTGTTTTTTGTTTTTGTTTTTTTTTTTTTTTTTTTTGCAGTTTTTGGCTAGGGCTGGGTTTGAACCCACCACCTCTGCTATATGGGGCTGGTGCCCTACTCCTTTGAGCCACAGGCATCGCCCTATTTATTCAAGGTTTTTAGCTTCTTAATTTTGTTTTTAAATACTATTCCCTAGTTAGTCCTACAGTTTAACACGTGATTTCATTTTAATTGGCTTATTCTCTCTTCTTGGTGCTAAATGAAGTGGGAGTTGCTCCTCAGGAAGGCCTCATGTCCTTCTCTTCTTACAGGAGTGGTAAATAAGCTACTATATTGCCTTGTGCATAACAAACCTTTCGATTCTGAGTTTGTTACAGAGTCTGCTGTCTGCTGTAAAATCTGTAGGTTTGACTTACTGGTTCAATTTACTTGCAGCTTAATGTCAGTCCATAGGGAAATCTTTACTGGCAAGCGTTTATTTAGCACTGACTATATCTTGTGGATTTTATACTAAACTCTTGAAACAGATTAATACTTTTTCAGAGACAGTTTTAAATGGAGAGAGTAACATGATTATATATTTTTATTTTTAAAAGAGCCTTGTACAGTGTTAAAAATGTACTTCAGAGAAGCAAGAGGGACAATAGTTAACAGAATTGCAGAAATCAAATTAAGATGGTTTTTTGATAGACTATGATGATGGACTTACACTGGGAAAAAGTAGATGGATTCTTGAGGCATTTAAAAGACTGAATCTATAGGACTCGGTGGTATGGGAGTGAGGAGAGAACAATCGAGGATGCCACACCAATATGAATTCGCTGATGATGAGCAAGATGTACACTCTGCCTGAAGGCTTTCCCACACTCTTTACATTCATAGGGCCATTCTCCAGTATGAATTCTCCTATGTAGCATAAGATGGGCAACCTGGCTGAAAGCTTTGCTACACTCTTTACACTCATAAGGCTTCTCTCCTGTATGAATTCTCTGATGTAAAGTGAGGGATTTATGATGGCTAAAGGCCTTTCCACAAACACTACATTCATTCGGTTTCTCACCGGTATGACACCTTTGATGACAAATCAGAGATGCTTTCTGCCTAAATGCCTTGCCACACTCAAGACATCCATATGGTGTTTTGCCAGCATGGAGTCTCTAATGCTGAACAAGATATGAGCCATCACTAAAAGCTTTTCCACATTCAATACATTCATAAGGCTTCTCACCACTGTGAACTCTCTGGTGTTGGACAAGGTGTGCAATCTGATTAAAGGCCTTACCACATTCCTTACACTCATAGGGCTTCTCTCCAGTGTGTATTTTCTGATGTTGTATAAGGTGTGCATTTTGGCTGAAGGTTCTGCTGCATTCCTTACACTCATAAGGCTTCTCTCCAGTATGAATCCGCTGGTGATGACTAAGGTGTGTACTTTGCCGAAAAGCTTTCCCACATTCCTTACATCCATAGGGTTTCTCTCCTGTATGAACTCTTTGATGAAGAGTGAGTGAGCCACGGTGGCTAAAAGCTTTCTCGCAGGTATCGCATTCATAAGGTTTCTCTCCCGTATGAACTCTTTGATGTACTGTCAGGGATGAGCCATGGCTAAACGCTTTCCCACACACATTACATTTGTAAGGTCTCTCCCCTGTATGAATTCGCTTATGCTGAATAAGTCCTATGTGATCAGTGAAAGCCTTCCCACAATCAACACAGTCAAAGGGTTTCTCTCCAGTGTGATAATACCGTCGATGACGTATAAGAGAGGCATTTTGTCTGAATGCTTTCCCACAGTCAATACATCCATAAGGTCTCTTTCCAGTGTGAATCCTTCGATGATGAGCTAGGGATGAACAATCACTAAAAGCCTTCCCACACTCAATACACTCATAGGGCTTCTCTCCAGAGTGAACCCTCTGATGCTGAGCAAGGTGTGCAAGCTGGCTGAAGGCTTTATTACACTGCTTACACTGATAAGGTTTTTCTCCAGTATGAACTCTCTGATGTTGAACAAGATGAGCATTCTGGCTGAAAGCCTTCCCACATTCAGTACATTCAAAGGGTTTTTCCCCTGTGTGTATTCTTTGATGTTGAGCAAGGTGGGCACTCTGGCTAAAGGCCTTTCCACATTCAATACATTCATAGGGTTTCTCTCCAGTATGAATTCTTTGATGAAGAGTAAGGGTTGAGATTTTGTTGAACATTTTTTCACAGTCATTACATTTTAAAAGTTTCTTTTCTCCATAGAATTGCTTCTGTTTTTTTACAATTGAATGTGGTTTTAAGCTTTTATTATCTGAATCATGATTGCATATTCTCTTTTCCATGGGAAAAACCTGTTTTATATGAGATAATGTATTCAGATGAAAAACTGTCCCAGATTTGTGAGAGTGGTCTCTTTTCTCAGTGATGTTATCTATACAAGTAATTGTCTCTTGCCTAAAGTGGGTCCTCTGTCTTACTGGCTCCCTGTCAAGCAGGTCTTGACATTTCCAGTTTTTCCCTAAAGTGGAACATTCAAAGACATAGCTTGTATGTCTTTCCATTATTATTGCCTGGGGAAATTTTTCTTCATAAACATTCTGGTTTGGAGATAATTCCTTGGTCACCCACATGTACTCCAAGTCTGAAAGATATTAAGAAACCAATGTCTCCTTTATTAAATGCTAAAAGAATGGAAACCTCAAAAATGAAAACCATGTGAATCAGTTACTGAGGGCTCTAAGAGGTACATGTTTTTCTTTGTTTTTTTGAGACAAGGTCTTGCTATTTTATCCAGGCTGGGCTTAAACTCCTGGGCTCAAGTGATCCTCCCAGCTCAGCATTCCAAGTAGCTGGGTCTACCCAGGCATACCACTGTGCCTGGCTTAACAAGTTTTTTATCAGTTTTTAGATTAATAATAGGTGATACAATCATCCTTGCATTCCTAGAATAAACCTTTACTGGTTATAATACATTATTTCAATATGACCTTTTAAGATTTTATATCAATATTCATAATTGGGATTTGTCTGTAATTTTCTTGTTTGATACTATTTTGGTAGATTTTATTATCAAATGTTATGCTGTGTTCATAAACAAAAAAATTTAAGTTCTCCTTTTTATTGTCTATCTTGGAATAATTAAAAAAAACAGTGATAATTCTTCCTCACAGGTTTTATAGAGAATTGATTTGTAAATCTATTTGGGTATGTGGCTTTTTTTCTTGGGGAAGGCCATTAATACACAACTTTTTATATTTATTTTATGATAACTGGTCTATTTAAATTTTCTGAGGAGGAGAAAACTAAAATCATACCTAGCAGGTACAATGCACATCGTCTGGGTGATGGAAATGCAACTTTGTCTCAAGCAGTACAAAAGTAATCCATATACACTAAACATTTGAAATTAAATGTTCTGAAATTTGAAAAAAATTGTCAGGCCAGGCGCAGTGGCTCACGCCTGTAATCCCAGCACTCTGGAAGGCTGAGGTGGGTGGACTGCCTGAGCTCATGAATTTGAAACCAGCCTGAGCTAGAGTGAGACCCCATCTCTAAAAAATAGCTGGTGTTGTAGTAGGTGCCTATAGTCCCAGCTACTGGGGAGGTTGAGGCAGGAGGATCTCTTGAGCCTACGAGTTTCAGGCTACTGTGAGCTAAAAACTCCACAGCACTCTACTGAGAGTGATCAAGTGAGACTCTATCTCAAAAATTAAAAATATTAAAAACTGTCTCCTCTCTTGTCAGTTATGGTAATTTATATTTTCATATTCTCTTAGAATATCATCTACTTCATCCACTTTTTAAAATTATTTACAGAGGGTTGAGGAAAAATAGATTCATATGGTTCTTTTAAGTTCTTATGCATCTGTGGTTACTTATTATCTGTGTGTTTTCTGTCATTTGTCCTGACAATTTACATATTTAATTGGTTTTCTAAAAAAGTACAAACAGTACTTGATTTATTTTCAGTTGATCTACTGTTTTCTAATTTGTTTATTTGTATTTTTATTTCTAGAAGTATAAAATCACTATCATAACTTATTTTGGTTTTACTTAAATTCATTTTTTTCTAATATCTTGAATTGGAAATTCATTTATTTTAATATTTCTTACTTATTAATACAGTTAGGGCTACAAGTAACTTACCAACAATCCTTTGCTTGTAACTATAAGAACTAAAAGCAGGAAAAAGCCCTACATGCCACAAAATAAACTGTGACCATCTCATCTGAGGCTCATTTCCTCACATATATATCTACAGTCTCTTGTCTACCTTTCTAAACCAGAAAAATACCTCTGAAGCAAGACAGGGAAATAAGAAAACATAAATTTTGAAAAAACATAAACTGAACCAAAGATCCCAATGAGTATAATGTAAGTGGACAAATGATGGACATACAGGAAGAAGGTAATATTTGTGAACTAATTTCTTCAGCTTTCATATGGCTATCAAAAGATAAAGTTCTTAATTTCAGGTGGATGGATTTTGAAATGCAGATGTGCAAATACATAAATACAGGTAACAACATATAGAACTAGAAATCTTTCCAATTCAAGGGATGGGGTGGTATAAAGGGGAAAGAGAGGGAAACAGGCAAAATAAACAACAAAGTAAGAATAAACAACAGGATGGGCACAGTAGCTCACACCTTTAATCCCAGTATTTTAGGAGGCTGAGGTGGGAGGATTATTTGTGGCCAGGAGTTTACGACTAGCCTGGGCAACATAGATCCTGTTTCTACAAAAAATTTAAAAATTAGTCAGGGTGGTGGTACACCCTGGTAATCTTAGCTACTCACAAGGCTGAGATTAGAGGGTCCCTTGAACTCAGGAGTTTGAGATTTATTTATTTTATTTTTTTTTTTTTTTGAGACAGAGCCTCAAGCTGTCCCCCTGGGTAGAGTGCCGTGGCATTACAGCTCACAGCAACCTCCAACTCCTGGGCTCAAGCGAGTCTCTTGCCTCCGCCTCCCAAGTAGCTGGGACCAC
>CAUYTI010052367.1:0-49129 GCA_963575145.1 Galago senegalensis | reverse complement strand
AGCCGGGCGCTGTGGTGGGCGCCTGTGGTCCCAGCCACTTGGGAGGCGGAGGCAGGAGACTGGCTAGAGCCCAGGAGTTGGAGGTTGCTGTGAGCTGTAATGCCACAGCACTCTACCCAGGGGGACAGCTTGAGGCTCTGTCTCAAAAAAAAAAAAAAAGAAAATCCAATTCAGAAGTTATAGGTTGGCCATGGGTGGTGACTCTGTTGAGTGCTGTTATCCTGGCAAGAGTCTGGGAGACAACTCAGAAGCTAACAGGTTTAGTTAAACAGAAAGATGATAATGTTCTGGTCTGGGAATCCAAAGCATAAGAAAACTGCAGGGAAAACATGTGCGGGGTTTTAATTTTGTGTTTTTTCATGGAACTGATTATACTTGTGTCCCCCGCAAATTCAGGCGCTAAAACCTAATGGTGGGGCCTTTGGAAGGTGACTAGGATGTGAGGGTGGAGCCCCCCAGATGGGGTTTAGGGATTCGTGCCCTTATGAAAGAAGCCTGAGGGACCCCTTTGTCTGCCTCATGAGGACACAGTAAAGAAACAGAAAGACCTTACCAGACACCACATCACTTGATACCTTGACCTTGGCATTCCAGCCTCCAGAACTGTGAGAAACAAATCTATATTTATAAATCACACAGTCTAAGGTGGAGGAGTAAACTAAGCCCAGGGTCAATTTTATGGGATATGAGGTATATCTCAATAAAAGTGTTTGTATACTGTGTTTCCCTGAAAATAAGACACTGTCCTATATTTATTTTTTCTCAAGAAGGCATACTAGGGCTTATTTTCAAGGGATGTCTTATTTTTAGTAAGTATAATACAACAATCTACATTTATTCAAATACAGTTAAGTCATCTTCTTCTGGAACCTGACAGAGGGAACCGACCTTGTTGGTGGGGCTGGTGCTAGTGATGCGTGAACTCCTTTCCCCTGGCCGTTCACAGGTGTGCAGTAGGATGCCTGCGACCGTGGTTACCACATGTGCACCCGCGCAAGTGCAAACAACTTGGAGAAAGGAGCTGTGGCAGATAAAAGGTATTCCAGTCTTCCTTACTGCTCCACGCCATGCATTTCAGATATGCTGCATAGCCACGCCCATCACTAGGTCTTATTATCAGGGTAGGGCTTCTATTTAACAAATGCATAGAAATCCTGCCAGGGTTTACTTATAGGATACGTCTTATTTTCGGGGAAACACGGTACATGTGTGCATTGCACATCTACACATAAACACACAAACACAATGTGGTGACACTGAAATGGAATGAGTCTGACATGAAGGCCCACTCTACCTTCCAAGCAGGGGGCAGACAACTCACAGTTGGCAATACCCCAAGTACACAGCTTGTGAAGCCCAGTGCAAAATGAAAATGGGCCTCTTGTTCATAAATTATGAATTCCAAGATGGCAACTGTACAGAATTAAATCCAGCATTTATGCTCTGAGCAGTGTTTCTTTGCTAGGAAAACTGTAGCATCTCCTGTGGCAGTCTGTGAGAATCTTCCAGAAGATGAGGGCTGGTGGCCCTCAGCTTGAGAGATAAGAGTGAGAAGCTAGCTCTCTTCCCACTCCACAATCTGCTCTAGATGGGCATGTCCAAGGGGGTAACATTCAGCATTTAGTGCTAGAGAGAGTCCCATCACGGAGCATAGCTCATGTGGCCAGGGCACTTGACATCACAGCTATAGACAAGATATACTGACATCTCAGCCATTCTGAAATAGACACAGACCGACTCCAAATGTGAAGATGTGGGGGTAAAGTTTGGCAGCAATTGGAAAGCCAACCCCAGAGGGCTTATAGGTGGCATGTGTGTTTGCTACATGAAGGGGGAACTGAGGTCACTTACATATTCCGACGTATGGATGATTTATCTGCATCCCTACTTAGGTCTGTTACATTTTTTAGCCTACCGCTTTAATCTAGATTTCATTTTGTCACCAAATGTGGCATGTGAGTTAACCTTACTTAATCATTTGCTAGACTGACTGGCACAATAATGACTAACTCTTAGTTTGTTCAAAGATCAGTGGTTCTGTTTTCCAGTTGGCAACATAATAGTCAAGCCTCTGAGCATGCTTCAGTTCAGTGCATACTGTGGGAATTATTTTATGATTCAGAAAAAACACACCACTACAGAATCATATATCTGGACAGGTCTGACTCAGTCAGACACATTTATTTAGGGATTATCAATTTCACAGAATACAACAGGTCCCTATTACTATTTGGTTGTTCAGACTTGCCCAAGGCACGTCACCATAGAGTTTAATATCATGGTGGATTTTCAAGGTGGTTTATACGTATCCTCAGAAAGTACTGCCTTATAAGGGAAAATGACCATGTCAGGGTGGCCATGTGGTAGACGTGGGGCAGGTGGCCTGGACTGTGGTCTCAGCCTTACCAGGAAATAGCGGCGTGACTGAGGGCAAGGAGTTTATCCACCATGGGCCTCAGCTTTCTTATTATAAAAAAAAAAAAAAAAAAAAACTTGGTCTTAATTAGCAACTTTCTAAAATGGTTTCCAGCTTTAAAATTCAGTGTTTCATTCCTGGGTTCTTACCACCAAACACAAGAAAATTATAGTCAAAGAAACCATAGCTCCAACTGACAGCATTGGTCTTGACCTCATTCCTCATTGTGAACCATACCCTTGCTTAGAATGTAGGGCAGGCATTGACCAAAGATGACTGGCAGGGAATGCAGGAGGGAGCTTGCTCAGGGTCAGGAGATCTGCTGTGACTTAATTACATACCAGCATTGTTCTAAGTACTTAGAAACTGACTGAGGCCCAGGGGGCTTACAGGTGGCTGTTAGGGAAGGTGGGGCTGGGGTTTGGCCCCAGGCAGTCTGGCCCTGTGGGCTGCTCTTCAGAGGTTAAGATAGCAGGCTTGATCTAGTTATCACGTCCTCATACCCACAAGGAACCCCAGGGGCGAAGGAGGCTGCCAACAAGCAGAAGAAATTATAAAAGAACATTAAGAGAAGTTGTTGACCCTCAGGAGACTATCACATCTGCTATCTGCAGGAATCATAAAGAAGGGAAGGACTCCACACTACCTGGTCTTGCAGAGCTGGGGACCCTGAGGACTGGCAGCTCCATGGCTCCTGTCTGTGGGGAATTGCTGATACCCGTGCCGCCTGCAAAAAAGCAAGACTGATTGGACCTGGAAGTAGGGGGAGGTGGGAGTTATAAAGCTTGACCTTATCAATCCTGTGACACGTATCAGTGAAACAGCCGCCCCTGCCAGACGCTCATGGATGGTCAGCTTGGTAAACCCAGGCACCAGCCTATCAAGAATTAAGCGATTTCTATCTCTAAGTGCATTCCTTTCCTCTTCTGCTCCCCACACGAAGAATTTCCAAACTGCCACTGAGTGTGTGACCTTTTTTTTTGCCTTGAGACAGAAACTCATTCTGTCACCCTGGGCAGAGTGCCCTGGTGTCAGCCTAGCTTATAGCAACCTCAAATTCCTGGGTTCAGGCAATCTTCCGGCCTCAACCTCCTGAGTAGCTGGGACTACAGATGCCCACCACAACTCCAGTTATTATTATTTTTTTCTATTTTTAGCAGAGACAGGGTCTTGCTCTTGCTCAGGTTGGTCTTGAACTCCTTGACCTCAAGCAATTCTCTTGCTCAGCCTCCCAGAGCGTTAGAATTACAGGTGTTAGCACCACGCCTGGTCTCTGTGTGTGATTTTTTACCGTAGAGTGTTCTTCCCTTTTACTTCAAGGGCAGGGTGCAAATTTTATTCATCTCTGCCCTCTGAGCACATGTTTGCTAAATGAGTAAATGATACACCTCAGAGCAAATGACGTCTATTTAACTTGCAATTGGAAACCACCACAAACTGTATGTCAAGTATTGATTTGGATTTCAAGGTAAATACAGACATGTTTTTGTGTGCTTTTTTTTTAAAGGACGACTTGGGTAAGCTAATCATTTTTTATAATTATGTCTGGATTTTACGTGACTCTTTATCTGCATTTGGCCCTGCAGTTTGTCTTTATAACACCTAATTCTACCCTCATGTCCCTTGTCCCCTCCTTTTCTGTGTTTCTCTTGCTTTAAGTAAGGCGTTGCAACTGCTTTTAAGCTCAGTCTGCCATGGTGCATCTTATCACCCTATCCGTGTACCTTCTGACTTTCAATTTCCTTCTAACACCCTGGACTTTTGATCTTGAAGCACAAGGGCTGTGCTTTTATTAGGTTTAATTTACTGGAAAGCTCAGTGTTCCCCGTGAATCTTGCCATAATAGTCAATGAATAATCACAGGCTTCAGCAGGCTGGGCTTTAATTCTGCTGAGTAACTAGGAAATCAGCTAATAACAGGGGAGGAAAATGTAAGAAACTGGACCCAGAACCAGGATAAGCCCTTTTATCATGAACCCTGCAACTGCTCAAATGCAGAGATGGGTTGACCACAGAACAGGGGGCTGCACGGGTACAGTTAGGCCTCCTTGGAAGAGGAAAGGGGACAGAATGTGAGTCTAGGCTCACAGCTGACCAGGGCACACAGGCCCAGCTTCCTCTCTGGAGGCCCCTAGCTCTGGGCTCTGCCATGTGGACTTCTGGCCATGATCATTACCCATATTTTTTCAAGTATATGATGGTTTTTTTCAAAGACCTTTCCATAAAAATGCTCCCAGAGGGGAGCTCAGAAAACAAACCGAATAGATACATCACTTTGAGTCCCTCTCTACCATGTGGCTCAACATTCTGATAAATTCTTTACGGATCTGTTCTGTGTCTAAGAACTGGCTTAAAGACACAGGTTCCATGATCATCCCTTATTCTGTAGAGGAGACCCAAGGTGAGGGGTCAGAGGAAGTCTCCCTAATTAGGAACAGGTTGTCTCCAATTCCTGGGTTCTTATTTTGACATCTTGTAGCTCTCAGATGTTAGACACTGCCCAGCATAAGCAAAGAGCCTGCTCCCAGCCTCCAGCCTTTGTCACCTGTAGAGAAGCTGAGAGAAGCTGTCTGGACTTAGGGAGCCCTTCAGTGTCCAGCTCTGAGCTCCAGCAGGCAGGAGAGCCAGTCCTCTGGCACAAGGCAGTGCTGCTCTGGGCAACTGAGCTTCAGGGAATGGCCGTCTGCACCAAGCTTCTCAGATTAGCAAGGGCTGTGTGAGCAGTGGGAGAGAAAAAGACCCTATATTAGCTGAAACTGCAGCCCAGATGAGTCAGGATTTTCTCTGATGGTTAAAAAAAAGAAAAGTAACATATTCTTCATGTCTCCATGGTAACTTAGGATCTGTATTCCATTTATGGAACTCCTTCCTGACCTGTGTTCTCTGATTCCAGCCTGAAAATACACGGAGAAGCCATCCAAATTAATTCAATCTCCAAGGAATATCCATTCCCCAGCGCCCAGTTGTTTCAACAGTTAGATGCTGCCTCTGACTTGGGCAACTGTGATACCCAGCGACTTTCAGCCACCCAGAAACATTAAGACGAAACAGTATCTCAATTTTCCGGATAACTAGATTCCGAGTTGCCATGGAGACAGGGACCCTGAATAACAGAGATGCTGGGCCACTTCCGGTATTGCAGTACTTGATCATCCAGTTTCAATCCCACGGCCTCGCCTAAACTGGGCTCTCCAATTTCTTACACATGTTTAGGAATCTAAACTTCCCTGCAAAACATTGAGCATCTGATCAATGTCTAAACAGGAAATGCACACGTTTCTAGCCATGGACTCAAGTGCCTTCTGATAAAAATGGAAACCACAAGTGGTGGTTGGGGAGTCAGATACTCTCGGGCTTCAACCCTGAATTTCCCAATTAGGCGACCTGGCAGGTTGTTTCTCGTGAGGCTCAGCACCTTCCTACGTGAGGCGGGAGCAATAACGCCTTAGCGAAGCACAGCGTCCGTGGGTGCTCGGCCCGGGCTGGCTGCCGCGGGGCCCGGCTCGGCTGTAGGGGGCGCCCCTCCCCCGGAGGCTGCGGCCACCCGGCTTCCCAGGGGCGGGCAGCTCAGCGCCGCGGCCCAGCCAGCCGCCCCGCCGGCACTTCTACAACTTCATTTGGGGTCATCGTGATAGAACCATCAGACACCCGAAGTCCATTTGGGGGGTTGTCCAAGAACCGGACCCGGTGGACCCAGGCGGCCTCACGCCTCAAGACCCTCGGACTCCTGGTGCCGCCGGCTCCCCGCGCCGCGCCGCGGACACGCTTCCTGCCCGAACTCCGGGCACGCGTTCGCCTGCTCGCGGGGTGAGGCGCTGAGGCCCGGGGTGCACGGAGCGGCAGGCGAGGGACGGAGCCAGGGGACAGAGACAGGGAACCGAACCTGCGGGCCGCCGCGGAGGGCCGAGCCGGAAGAAGCCGACTCCGCCCCTCGCGCCGCCCTCCCCCTTCCCCTCGCGCCGCCTTGCCCCTCCTCCGCTCGCTTCGCCCCGCCCTCGGCCTCGCTCCCCTCCTCCCCCGCCTCCCGCCTCCCCCCACTCCTGAAGAGCGCGCCGCGAGGGGGCCGGGCCGGTTACTTCCTCCGGCGGCTGACGAGCGCGGTGAGCCCGGCCCCGAGAGCCCGCGTCCGGCCTCCCTGAGCGCCCCCGGCCCGCACCGGCGCCCCGCCGCGCTCTCCCTCGCCCGGTGCGCATCGAGGAGCCGCGAGTCCCGAGCAGCCGTCGCCCGCGCCTTGCGCCGGCCCTACCCGCAGCGGTAAGAGCGGGGCCCTGGAGAGCGCCTAGGCGCGCGGCTGCGTCCCGGGGAGGGGCACCCAGAGCGGGGGGAGGCCGCGGGGTCGCCAACGTCCAGACCCCGGCCTACGGCACGGATCCGGATGGGGATGGCGGCCGCCCGGGGACGCCAGGGTCGCGCGTCGGAGTTCCGCTCCGGCCGGTGTTCCGGTTACCGAGTGGCCCCCGAGAGTGGGGGAGTCGGCCGAGGCAGCGCGCTCTGATCGCTGTCCCCCGGGTCGGCGAGCGGCAGGCGCGGGCGGAGCGCGCTGGCTTGTTTCTCTTGCTTTTGTTTTTAAAAGGAGACGCGGGCCTGATCGGGGTGGGTTTCTGCCCGGTGAGCGCTCCAGGGACCTGATTCCTTGAAGGGGGCTGGGGACACCGGAGAGGGTGTCGGAATTGGCCGGGCTCGGGGGAGGGGGGGGTGACTTGCAGGAGCGGCATGGGGCCTGGGAGGATCTGGGCTCCAGGCGCCTGAAACACCTGGAGGCTGCGGCTCTGCGGAAACCTGCCAGGAGCGGGGTCTCGCGGTCACCTGTTAGGCCACGTCCTGTACTAGGGTCAGGGGCCCCTGAGTCTGTCCAGGGCAGCGGAGGGAACCTGTCGGAAATGGGAACCTCTATGCTGCGTTGCCTTTATTTTCTAGTTCATAAAGGATTTGAATGGAGGGGTAACAGTGAGCGTTTGTTTTGGGGTTGTGTTTTTTATTTTATTTTTAAGCGCAGAAAATCTTGTATGTTAGCCTGTACTCAATTTCAGGGAAGCCTAAAATAGTAGTTGACATGCTACTTATTTAGAAAGTAAAGAAATGAGCAGTCCTCTTTGGAGATAGGAGTAATTTATTTTAATTCACCAGTAAGAGATAATGTTTGTTCCATACAGTGGACGCGCCTCTGTGTTATCTGCCTGCCCACACCACCGCCAATCAGGGAGATAAATCTCCACATTAAGCTTTATTAAAATTCTGAGTAATATCACAGTACAGTAAATGTTAGCACCCTCTGTCCCACAGGGAAATATTCTAATATTCATTTCTGGGGTTAGTCATTCATCTCTAAACTGATCGCTTTCAAAGCGGAAAAAGCAAACCAACCTTAAAATCCAAAGGCTTTCAGGTTTTTTTTTTTTTCCAAATTACCTAAATAAAAACCTGAGCTCTAGTCTTACATAAGTCATTACTTGTTCCATAAGGGTACTGTTGTCAGGCAAATTCTCCTTGTTTTACTGTTTAACCATTTCCAGCTCTTACCTTTGCGCCATTTTTGGAAAACAGTGCTCAAATGGCAGTACCAAAGGGACCTAAACGTGAAATTCATTTAAGGGCAAAATTTGACTTGTCTACCACCTAACAAGCCAAGTTGAATCAGAGAACTTAAATTTGATTAGTTGTGTGTTTGCCTGAAACCACTTAGTAGAGCAGTTTAATTCTACATGGTTTTTACAAAACTCATTAAAAGCTGGACAACAAAAGAATTCTATTCTGTAGCTAGTAATTACAGCTCTTTATGTGGGAGTGGTAGGCTGCCTTTCTCCTGGCATTTGTACACAAAAGCAGGCGAAGCTTTTCCATTGCCTTCCACTGCCATTCTCTGTCCATCTCTTGAGAAGCTGACAGAATAAAGTCAGCAAGCAGTTTGCACACCGAAGGGAGAAAAAGAGCTGACCCATCCCGATCTGGATAGATAATTGGCAACACCCAAGATGTCTATCATTTTAGCCTTCTGTTTAAAGCTTGTTTATTCATTTAATCAACAGATAACAGGATTTATTTCACCCAGATAGTGACATGAAGATCTAAGCTAAGGAGCATCTCTCATGGCAGAGGGTAGCGACTGGCCTAGTCATATTTGCGTGCTGTCTGCCCCACCACAGTGTGGTGGGGAAGGGTCCTTTGCTGTCCATTGGTGTTCTCCCAGCACAGTGCAGGACCTGAGGATTTGGGACCAGGCTCAACTGATTTGATCCCTCCTTGCCTTGTGGAGGCCCAGTGGTAGCTGTGTGATCCTGGCCGGTTACTCCGCTTTGCTCAGTCAGTTGCTTCACTGTAAGATGGTGTAACTTCTGCCCTCAGGGATGCAGGGAGATTGGATGGGATAGGAGTGTGTGGTTCACAGCACGAGGCTTGCTTAGCCCAGAGTGACCACTGCATTTTGGCAGTGGCAGCCATCCGTAGAAGGAAGTGTTGATTGTAGAGTGAATGTATGTGACATAATCTACCAAGTGGAGATTCTGAACAAATGTGGCCACTTTTAATGCAAGATAGCTCCTCCTCTGTCCTGCCACAGGACTGTTACTAATCACCAGTGCTGGCCATCCTCTGCTGCCTACCCTGATCATGACCTGCAGGCGGAGAGTCTTAACAGCCATTGCTGAGGCCTCTTTTCTTTCCTACCACCTTTGAGCTAAAGGGTGTTTGTGTTTGTTGGGTAGTGGGGTTGTTGGAAGGTCTGGTTTAGCCATAATGCTGATCATAAAAATAAAACTAGCAAGCACAAACAGAAGTCAAATAGTTCCTTGAGAATGTGGTACTTGCCACCTTCCAGCAGGTTCTGTTAAACAATGTTTTAGTTCTTCAGTGTGCTGGGTTGTTAACAGGTGGGAGAGCCCCCTGGGCTGAAGGGGTCCCCTTGCAGCCTCCCAAGCAGGGAGAGTGAGGAATGGCCTTGAGTAACCTGTGGGTTACTTGGTGCAGTTCTATAAATACCTCTATCTTTCTTACTAATATACTACAGGGTGGGCATAAAGTTGGCGTGCAGTTGTTTACTATGTTAAACTATTTTAAATTGCAAGTGAACTTTCTGTCTACCCTGTATAACTTACCTAGCCAGTTACATTTTAGGGCCCCAAAGAAGTTTTCAGTATGTTACAGCAAAATGCAAGCCACATACGGGATTTTAAATTTTCTGATAGCCATGTTAAAAAATCGTAAAACACATGAAATTAGTTCCAGTGTATTTCAAATTAACCTAATATGTTCAAAATATTACATAAACATGCAGTGAATGTAAAAATTATTGAGATTTTTCTCGACTAAGTATTTGAATTGTAGTTCACATTTGCCAGTTTACACTAGCCACTTCACGCGCTCAGTGGGCACGTGTGGCTGGTGGCTGCTGTATTGGTCAGCACAAGTCTAGAGTGAGATAAGACTCGAGCAGAGGAAGCAAGCCAGAACTGGACTTGGAATTACTTTCCCACAAAGAAATACACAGCTAAGCAACACACAAAACCAGAAATAATTTGAGCTCTGCACTCAAAGCAGGGGAGGATCTGGAACCCTGCAACAGGCTTGGTCTTAAGTTCTTTTCTGTCCCTTGGTGGGCGTGTGCACCTCAGCCTGGGGTGGGGGTGGGGGCTTCTGGAAGTCTGGAACCCAGCTGGGAGGCTCTAAGCAGCCTGCCAGGTGACTTCATCTGGAATTCACTGGGGAGTCAGCATTATTATTTAATTACCTAAATTGCATACCCCTCTGTTCTCTTGAGAAAAGCTTTGGAGACCTTTGGGAGGAAACCGTTTAAACAGGAATTCCCAGCATTGAATTACTTGTGAGCTATACACCTCAGTCCTGATCCCCGTAATCATGGCTTCTTCTCTCTTTTTTTTTTTGTCCAAGATGAATGATTTTGGGATTAAGAACATGGACCAGGTAGCCCCTGTGGCTAACGGTTACCGGGGAACACTCAAGGTAAGTGAGCAAGTCTTAAAGTTGTTTTTCTTTTAATGGAAACCTTGATCTCTAGGAGAATAAACAATGGGTTGGGTCCCACAAGTCTGGTTCTAACTTTTCAGTTTGCTGGCTGTGTGACTCTAGATGATTTGCTTTCTTGCTCTGGGTCTCAGTTTTCTAGTCTATAGAAGGGGTATCTTGGTACCTGTTCTACTCGGGCTCCAAGATAGGGAACCATTTAATTCATACAGTGAGGCTTTTGTGGTTTCTATCTAAGGCGCCTTCCAAGGTGAAAACGCTGAGACTCTCAATAAAACAGCTGGGGAGGCTGTCTCTGCTGCCCTTTCTGTCCACCCAGAAGGTTTCTTGGATGATGGGAAGGCTGTTTAGGAATCAGAATGAGAGCACTTTGAAGAGGCAGACAGAGCTGGCAGCTGCTGCTGCTTGCATGAGAAGGAACGATGCCCTTGATGTTGTAGATAGCCTGCTCCTAACTGGTGCAGAGAGCAAGCAGGCCTGTTTATATAAACCAAAAAAAATAAAACCGTTTAAAGATGAAAGAGACTTCTCTGCTGCATAAACAAATTTGATATAGCTTCTATCATAATTCCTTTGGGAACATTCTTTAGTAACACACACTGGTAATTTCCCATTTGCCTTCCATGTGACAGTGGTATTTGATTGTTGTAGCATCATGTAGTAAACATGTTTTAGAAGCAGTGGTTTTGAGATTGGCCTCCCCAGTGTCTTGCATAATGCTGGTGTATCTCTGGTCTGGTACATCTGCCTTTGTAAATCATTCCTGAGGTTATTTGTCTGATGTAGCCCAGAGAGCCAAAACTTGGCATAGACCTTTCTGGAGTTCTGTAAAGGTCACCAAACTTCAGTTTTCTTGTTTAATTTGGCCAGACATTTTAAGCGTGTCAGAAACGGTATAAGAAATTACGCTATTAAGTTGAAACCACACCCCTAAGAAAAAATCCTTCTATGAATTCAGTTAATTTAATGATGCCTGTGTGATTCCTGGAGATGGTGGAGAAACAGCCATTGCTCACACTGATGTGTTGAAATATGAAGCCCAGATTGGTAGTGTTCTTTGACTTCCTTCCTGTTTTTTCTTGTTTTTTTGTTTTTGTTTGTTTGTTTTTAAATTACAGTCAGGAAAGGCATTTCTTAGCTGCATGGGCAATGCTGGTGGGAATCTTTTAAGTTTATTAGATGTTTCACCGAAATTAGCTCTGCAGTAGTTTGTGAATGGGGATGAGTGCTGTGACTGCTTGGTGAGTCCCGCTCCTGGCTCCCGGGCAGTGCTCACCTTTGTCTGGGGTTCTCTGGCCCAGCTCCAGCTGAGCCCTGCTGTCTTCCCAGTGCGTCATCCATTGTCTGCATTTCTAAAAAGAAAGCACTCAAACTGATTTTATTTGTAGATGTGTTACACTTTTTTTTATTGGTGAGTCAACAGATGGGTCACCATATTACACATGGCATGGGATTTCCAGATTATGTTAAAAAAATACAACCTTTCTCCACGTTGCCCTCAATCAATTAGGCAGTGATGAATCAAGATGTTCTCTGTTACTGAAATGAGTCTGACACTAAAGGCTGTTTCTTTCATAACTGTTCCATGAGATGATGAGAAATCAACAGAGTGTAAGGTTTTGTCCTTCTGTGTTTATTGCTTTTTCTTTTCCTGCAATTGTAGATAATTTAATTTAACTTTTAAGACCGTTTCCTTTCAAAATCATTCCCCTTAGTAGGTGATTTGGAGGCATCTTTTTAAGACACTTCACTTTTTATAAAACAAAATGTATAAAGGGATTTTTTTTCATGTGTTACTATTTTCTGAACCATTGGAATTGATGAGGAAAAATAGCTCTAGTTTCAGTGAAATTGTTTCTTGGTAAACATTTTGAAATACATCCTTCCAAGATAGTTTATTTCATCACTTGATTTTCAACTTCTATCCTGTCATTTGCCTTCTGATTTAACTGCACTGCACTCAAACTGCTGCCTTGTCAGAGGTCGTTTTCCTTATACACACAGCCTGCTTGGCTTTTTCTCCTGTGTAATCACAGGACCAGGCATTTGGAGAAGGGGGGAAGGGGTCCCTGAATTCTAAGATTCTGTTATTTTTAGATATGTTTATTGATTGATTGATTAAAGTGAATTAGGCCATTAAAACAAATTCCTAGGCCTTCTGACTGTGAGTTTATTTAAAGAATCTAGAGAAAAATGGAATAATTCTGGTCACTTTGAAGTCTGATTTGATAGCATGTGCTGCTTCAGAATTGCCAGTTTAATGGAGTCTGTCTGTAAGATCACCCCTAGAACCCTTTAAATACAGGTACTTACTTTGTAATGTTATTATTTGTTTTCTTTTGTACCCGTTTAGCGCCAGCCAGCCTTTGACACTTTTGATGGGTCCCTTTTTGCTGTTTTCCCCTCACTAAATGAAGAGCAAACACTCCAAGAAGTGCCAACAGGCTTGGATTCCATTTCCTATGGTAATTTGTTCCTTAGACTGACACATTGTGCGTGATTTCCCTGAGTGGTTCAGTTAATAAAGAGATGACGGGTCTAAGGGATAAATGTTGGTATCTCCTCTCTTTGGTATGAAAGGTCAGAGGGACACTCTGGCCCTGGGAGGAGGTAGTTTTCTCTTTGTGGGACTTGGTGATTCCACCTCCAGTGCCAGACGCACCCCAGAGAGCTGCTATCAGCAAACTGCAGGGGAACCCCTGAGATTTCCTTTGTGAATGTTTTCAACATTAGCAAAGCATCTGTCTGCTCTAGTTTGCAAAACAGACAGAAAACAGGGGACATTAACATGTACCCCAACTTTTAATTCTGGGTTCATATCATTAGTTAAATCATCTCCCCTGCCCCAAGATTTGGGGCAACAAATGATTCTTCGTAGTCTTTACCCATCTGTATTTATTTCTGTAATTTGTAATGTCATTGTTTTATCTTTTTAAAGAAATAGCACGTCAGATAATGTCTGTGCAGTTACTGTGCTAGAGTTATTAGTTGGAAACATTCCAGAGATGACTTTGTCATATGAAGTAGGTGCTAGAAAATACAGCCCTGAAAATTAATTAAAACACACATGCTTGCATAAGCACGTCTTATGACAGCCATTTATCATTCTTGAAATTGCTGAGGCCACCTAGAGATTGTTTTTCTGTAAAAATTGAAGGTGTGCCTACTTGACGATGCCTTAGGTTCACGTGGTACTCAGGCCTCTGCTGCTGCTTAGTTTAATGGAAGTAACTTCCAAATGACACATTTGCAATCCTTTTAAGCCTTTTAACCAAAAAGCATAAAGTTCCTTTCATTGTCTAAAATTTTAAAATAGAAATTTTACCTATGTATAACTTCTATATAAAGCCTGGAAAAATAGAATAAATCTTGAGTTTTATTTTAGATTTCTTTTTTCCTTAGCATAATTTTGAGACGTATACTTTATTCGTTTTAGTAGAAAAAAAATTGTTACTATGTATCCATTTTATATAATTATATGTAAATGTAACTTGTAAACAGTAGAGCCTCCATAGTTGTCGACCTAGTTTCCATAAACCAGACATGCACTACGTGGACAGCAGGCCTAGTTCTTCATGGTGACCACCTCTGTATGTTGACCAGTTTGTGTTAGTTCTTTGGGTGGTCAACGCACAGAGGTTCTGCTGTATTTTCTTTTAAGGATTTACCAAGAAGGTTTAGGATCAAAATTGTTCTTTCCCCAAAACTAAGATTTCTCTCCCAAATGCCCACCCAATACACACAATTCGTATTGCCAACTTGAAGTCCTCATTCCACCCTGGGGTTTCTTCCAGATTCGAACAACTGTGAATTGCCTTTGTTAACTCCATGTAGCAAGGCTGTGATGAGTCAGGCCTTAAAAGCAACCTTCAATGGATTCAAAAAGGAGCAGCGTCGCCTTGGCATTCCAAAGAGTAAGTGTGGCTCCCCTGAGCCCATGTCGGTCCAGAAGAACAGTCCAGTTTGACTACAGTTGTCTGGTCTTGACATAACTTGCTAAGCTTTTGCTTGTGGTATCTTACAAAGAATAGCATTGATATAGTTAACTTGAGCCAGTTTTTATTTCAGCCCCATCAGCTGAAGGCTCATCATGTCTGTGTTACAAGTCCTTAGTGTCTTAGACTCTGCCGGGCCCTGTCATAGTGGGGTCTTGCTCATGTCATTGGTTCTGGTTTTCTGGGACATGGTGAGTCATGTAGGGATGGCTCTGGTCCCACTGCCTTTCCATGTTTCTCACCTGTGTGTTCCGTCTTTTTTCCCTCCTGGTAGATCCATGGCTGTGGAACGAGCAGCAAGTATACCAGTGGCTTCTCTGGGCAACCAACGAGTTCAGCCTGGTGAACGTCAACCTGCAGAGGTTTGGCATGAATGGCCAGGTGCTGTGTGACCTGGGCAAGGAACGCTTTCTGGATCTGGCACCTGACTTTGTGGGCGACATCCTCTGGGAACATCTGGAGCAGATGATCAAAGGTACTGGCTGCGTGACCCGCCCTCCTAGTCCAGGGGGAGCTGTGACAGGGACAAGCAATGATAGTTCTTGTACGGTTTGCATTTCAAATGACAAAGAACAAATTGCCCCAAAATACCACTCAAGTGAGTCAGCTATGTGGCAGTGTTTATAGATTTTTTTATTCCACTTAAATACATATGTGTGTGTGTGTTTCTGTGTTTAGCATGAAGAATAGCCACAAGGCAGTAGCCTTAGTCACTGAATTGTTCACGTTGCCAGACGGCATTCATTATGGGAATCCTTGTTGACTCAGATATATAGGCCAGCAAACATTCCTGTATTTTGTGAACTCATCTTACAGCAACAAAAGAAATAAGTCAGCTTTCATGTAAGGAGGATTTTACTCAGATAAACTCTGAATTTTACAGTAAATTTTTCCTAAACCTAAATGGAATCCAACAAAGAGAATTGGGGGAGGGGGGAAAATATGTTTAAACAAGTAATTAATATATATTTAAAAATTGACATATACATAGAAACTACCCATTAATTAATAGTAATGTCACCAAATACAGAGAAAGTCTTGATTCAGAACTTAAAAGAGCAGTGAGACCAATGTTTAAAATACATTGAGTTAAAAAAAAAAGGAAGAACATTATAGTAAGGACCTTTAAATTAAAAAAATAAAATAAAAGAAAATTTGCATTTGTTGAGTTCAGACAAATGTTTTTCACTGAATTGATTTTTTTGTTTGCTTGAGACAAAATCTCACTCTCTCCCTGGGTAAAGTGCTGTGGCATCATAGCTCACAGCAACCTCAAACTTGTGGTTCACGTGATCCTCTTGCCTCAGCCTCCCCAGTAGCTGGGAATAAGGTGCCCACCACAACCCCTAGCTAGTGTTTTTGGTAGAGGCAGGATCTTGTTGCTCAGGCTGGTCTCGAAGTCCTCTGAGCTCAAGCAATCCACCCACCTCGGCCTCCCAGAATGCCAGGATTATGGTCGTGAGCCACTGTACCCTGCCACTTAATTGATTTTAAACACACATAGTCTGAACATCTGTCGACTCTGAGAGTCTCAGAAAGACCTACAATTCAACCACCAGCTTTTTAGTCATGGCTTCTGAGGGCCAGGGAAACTTAACTTTTGAAGACCCCCAAATTCTGTCTGAACTTCCGACCTAACAAGTTTCTGGTGAGTCTGTTTCTTGTCATATTGAGCCTGTTTTGCCATTACTTGGACGTGTGAGTCTATGTGTGGCTTGTGTGTTCATAGTAAGCACACATCTGCAGAGCACAGACCTGTTCCCTCTCAGAGTTCACGCAGGACTCCCACCACACCCTGGGGAAGCTGTCGGGGCTTGGAAGGCTCCTGAGACAGGCACTGTGTCCGTTTTATTTGTCCCCTGTTTTCCCGTCTCTGGTTCAGGGACATCATAAATGTTGTACTATCTCCTGAATACGTGAGTGAATTAAATTCTCAGTCTGGGTCTTTCAAATTTTGTGATGGAAAATTTAACCTTACCCATCATATTATTTATTTTAGAAAATTTATTTTCTGGTTATTGGAAAAAGGTGTTGCTGTCTCTAGGTTTCCAGAAAAAGACATACGGTGATGCTGAGCCCCCAAGATTAAATGGGAAGCATTCCGTGCACTTAGTCAGTTTGAAATAAGCAGAGAGCAATGATGCAGATCAGTAGTTTTTATCTTGCTCTGCCATCTTATGTCTTTTTTTTTTTTTTTTCAGAAAACCAAGAAAAGACAGAAGATCAGTATGAAGAAAATTCACATCTCAACTCTGTCCCTCACTGGATTAGCAATAATACACTAGGTCAGTTCAACTGAGTCAGCCCTCTGGAGCTTGGTCTGAAGGCAGACGGGGACTGTAATGGAGGCTCCCCTGGGGGCCGTCTGCATCCTCTGTTCCATAGAGTGGACACACGTGGGTGTTGAGCTGCTGAGCAGCTGAAATGCGGCCAGTCTTCAGGGAGAAGTGTAGTAAGAATATAATGCACCCTGGCTGTGGAAGCCTTAGAACGAAACAGAGAATGCAAAATATCTCCTTGATCATGGTTAGCATTGATTGCATGTTAAAGTATGATGATTGATGGGTTAGGGCAAATAAAATAAGAAAATTAACTTCACCTGTTCCTTTGCTCTTTCCAAATGGCCACTGGAAAATTTTAAATCACACAAGTTCACATGATCTCCCATTGGTCAGTGCCATTAGTCCTGGTCTAGGCATTTTGTAGAGCAAAGACCAGCATGACGTGAGCCTAGTTACCGTGGTCACCAGACATTAATCTAATATAACCAACAAGAGATGGCCTGTGCAGGTGTGTTGGCAGCCACTGTAAATTTGCACTGGACTTAGGACTTCCGAGAGCTGTCATGGAGTCTGGGTCCCCCGCTGGTACTGGGGAGGCCAGCCTGTGGGTCGGGGGGTCGTCAGAACAGTGTGCTTCAGCAGTGCTCTCTGCTTCCATGCAGGGGAGGGAAGCCCATCCTCCCCCACACACTGCTCAGGAGGTCTCTCTGAATGTGGCACAGTGGGACACCCTCTGATTGCTGAGCCTGAGTCACAGTAAGAGAGAAAATGAGCTATTCCCTGATGGACAGAGAGAGGTGCAGTGTGAAGGGGAGAAAGAAAAAGATGGGCTTGTTGTCAGAACAGGGTTTCATAGTCTGGTTCTGCTCCATACAAGTCACATGCTGTGTGACAGATCACTTGGTCTCTCTGAACCTCGAAGCTGAAATCTGGGGAGCCCTACCACTCTGGGGTAACACGAAAGCACTAGGCAGGGGTGTCCAATCTGCGGCCCCTGAGCCACTGGCTAATTATTTGAGGGCTGTTTTGTTTATCTGTGGTGTCTGATAATCACAGAAAGTATGCACAGGCCTTTTGTTTTGCTCATTGGCTGTCACTAGTGTTTGTGTATTTAATGTGTAACCCAAGGTAACTCCTCTTCAGTTGTTCCAATTTGCAGCAAAGAATTAACAAAAAGATTGGACACCCCTACACTTAGAGCCATGGAGATAGGAGGCCTGGCTGTGGGGCAGCACCTCAGCAGTGGCTTGCTGCTTGAGCACACAAAACCTTTGAGAAGAAGTCTTAGGGACAAACTGCCCCACTCTCTACGTAGCTCTGTGGGGGCTGGAGTGGGCAGGGTGGTCACCTGGCATTTGCTCAGGTGGTTGGTTGTCACATCAGTGTTGACTTGGAGACCTCTGCCATCCATTGTGTGCTCCAGGTTTTGGTGCCGAGCAAGCGCAGTACGGGGTTCAGACGCAGAATTACCCTAAAGGCGGCCTCCTGGACAGCGTGTGTCCAGCATCAGCGCCCGGTGTGCTCAGCTCTGAGCAGGACTTTCAGATGTTCCCCAAGTCCCGACTCGACACCGTCAGCGTCAGCTACTGCCCGGTCAGACAGGACTTCCCAGCCAGCAACTTGAGTTTGCTCCCCAACAGTTCTGGTAAGATGGGAAGCATCTGGCAGCTGTTGGATTGATTCTGAGAGTCACCATCAGACATTAACAATGGCTTTAGTAAATGTGTCCCGCGTTCAGCCCTGGGAGGAGGTCAAGGCACTGGCCTCCGTTCTGAGTGCCTTTCCCACAGGCACACCCTTCGGGCATTCCAGGCACTAGTCTAGGCCCTCTAGATTTTGAGTAAACAGGCACAGCCCTTGTTCTTGTGGCCACATTCCTCCACCCAGTGGGATATTTTTTGAAGACTGTGCAGGAATGTGACAGGTTGCTTTTTATGGAGCTGTAACATACAGTGCACAAATCAATCTCAGGTCACACCACTGCTTGAATTTGTGCATGTCCATCCACCAGCATTGTACTCATCTAGGTAGAGATGGAGACGTTTCTAGCAGCCCAGAGGCTTCCACAAACCTCTTTCCCATCAATACCATCCCCACCCCAAAAGGAAGCCACCCTGAGTTTTTATTGTCATGGATTGGTTTTTGCTGCTCTTGAACTTCATTTAGATTCCCACAGAATGCGCAGTGTGCTTTCTTCTGGGGTCTGTCTTTTGCTTGTCGTTATGTCTGATGCTCATCCGGGGAGCACTGGGGGATATTGGGGTGGCACCATCAAACCTGAGACCACTTTGCAGTTAGTGCTCACGGCCCTGGGCCACCTCGTGTCCTTGAGGAGTCACAGCATGTGTTTGGTTGTCTTTGCCAGGGAAGCCCAAGGACCACGACTCCTCTGACAATGGCACCGACAGCTTTGAAAGCTCGGAGTCCCTGCTGCAGTCCTGGAACAGCCAGTCGTCCTTGCTGGATGTGCAGAGGGTGCCTTCCTTTGAGAGCTTCGAAGACGACTGCAGCCAGTCTCTCTGCCTCAATAAACCAACCATGTCTTTCAAGGATTACATCCAGGAGAGGAGTGACCCCGTGGAGCAAGGCAAACCAGTTATACCTGCAGCCGTGCTGGCTGGGTTTACCGGTAAGTGTGAGACTCCGGGAGCCCAGCCACCCGGTCTCTTGAATCAAAGTGAGAGAGGTTCCCAGGTTCCTGCCTGGTCACAGCAGTGTGCTTACTGGGGGCGTTTCTAGGTTAGACACATTGGTCCACACGCCACATTTTATATGTAGCTCACTGTATCCCTGAATTCTAAAAAAGCCAACCTTGCGGGAATAGTCAGGTTCACAGAGCTCCGTGGAGGGGATGAGATCAGCAGGCTACTTACTCCTCCACCTGGGTGTTCTGGAGAGGAGGAGACGCAGAGGACACGGCCTGGGAGTCTTCAGCCCTGACTCACCCACTCCAGGACTCTCAAAGAATGTCAGCTGAGCTCGGGAGGGGCCGCAGAGCCAGCCTCATGGTGTGGCACAATCTACCTTTTCTTGCTTCTAAAATCCATATCCTCTGGTTTTAGGGTTTGGGTGAGAACTATTCTTGGCAGAGGGCAAATATGAAAGCTGTTTTTAGAACCAGATATTTCCAGTAGTTTAGTGAAAGTGCCTAGACTTTTGCTTTCATTATCTTCTGTGTCCTTAAATGTGCTTGCTTCTTGCTCCATATTTTGACCATATGGAGCCACTGCAGGTTAAAATAGCTACTTTTTAAAACCTGATAGGTTAAAATAAAGATACTTAGGTATTTATTTTTTTTCTATCTAAAAAAAATTGTATAGGGCAGCACCTGTGGCTCAAAGGAGTAGGGCGCTGGCCTCGTATGCCGGAGGTGGTGGGTTCAAACCCAGTCCCAGCTAAAAACTGCAAAAAAAAAAAAATTGTGTAAATGTATTAAAACACACAAAATAATGAGTGTGTGAAAACTATTACAGTATTACAGTTTTCATAAATAGATGTTCAGGCCCTGTAAGGAAATAAATGGCTGTAGGGTGTTTTCATTTCATTAGTAACACCAGTTAGCCTTCATTGACTGCCAGCTCTGTGCGGTTAACTGGGCATGTAGTCTATAGTCCCAGGGACGGCTGGAGGAGAAGACTGAGGGCAGGTGGTATGAACCCATTTTACAGGTGGGGACGTTGGCTCAGAGATAGACAGCCCTCCGTGGTCACATAGCTCTGGTTCCAGAGTGTCTGTGCTTTGTGGCAAAGCTGCGTAGATGACAGCCATGGTGTTTTGAGGGAAGAGCTGTTTCGTGGAGAGAGATTGGGCTTAGGGTCAAAAGATCTGGGCTTTTCACCCCTTCTTGTGATGGGTGTTTGGTCCTGACAAGGCACCCGTCTTCCAAGTTGTGTCTTCTTCCTCGTCTTTAAGACAGGGCTACTATACCACTTGAGCTGGCTGTTCTCAATACCGATATGGAGAAGGTCTGTGAGCTGCTCTTGGCAAACTTGCTTCCCGGGCGGAGACTGTGAGGCAGTGGGTCTTGAGTAAACTGGGCCCATTGGGCAATTCACACATGGCCACTTGGCAGGGAAGTGGCAGCGTGGGAGCCCACAAATGACACACCTCTTTCTGTGACGAAACGCTCCTTTAGCTGCTCCCATTCCCCCCACCCACCCACCCCGGCTGCTTCTAGAAATAAACTGTGAAGGTTTTCATATGAAGAATCATTAAACAGGATGAGGAATTTTAATGTCAAGAGTTGTTGGCCCCACAACTTCCCTCCATAAAGCACCAGCCCAGCTGTGGAGGGAAGAGTGTCTTGGTCGAGTCGCCCTCTTCTCCAGGAGAGGCAGGCGAGGAGGTCTTGGCGCCCAGCCTCAGCCCATTAGAGCACTGAGGAGTGTCACTGACGCCTGGTGCTCCTTCTTCACCTGAGCCCCATCCAGATTGGGTGTCCTTTCTGAAATCAGCCTGTGTGTTAGGATGTGGAAGCGTTGCCTTTGTGCGTTTAACCTATGGAAGGTGTGACCTGTCCTCTCCCTGCAGGCAGTGGACCCATCCAGCTGTGGCAGTTTCTCCTGGAGTTGCTCTCCGACAAGTCTTGCCAGTCGTTCATTAGCTGGACAGGGGATGGATGGGAGTTCAAGCTTGCTGACCCTGATGAGGTATGGCCAGAGCCCTGGAGAGATCTCGGCTCCCAAAACTGACCCATCTCACGGAGCTCAAAAATTCAGTTCTCTGGGTACCAGAAAGGATTCACAAGTCCCATTGAGAATCCTTCTACAGGAGTACTGGGAAAATTGAGTTGGAGTCATGGTTTTGCTAATAAATTTCTGTGGTGTACCCTACATGTGTGAACATCACACAGATATCCCTTTCTTGCTCTGTTGTCTGATCAAAAAGCCCAAGTTACAAACTAAGGCTCTGCCCTAACCATCTGAAAGTGCTGAGGCACCTGGGGGTGAGTCTCAGAGTGGCCGCATGCTGGCCACCTAGCTTTACTCCCTGCTGCCCAGCTGAGCTCAGCAGAGCCAGCACCAGCCCTGGAGCCTCTGCTGGAGGAGAAGGCTGAGGGCGGTGTGACACCAGCCATCTGGACAGCACCTAAGAGGCCGTTGGTCTCTGGCACCAGGAGTGTGATCTGTCACTTCTCAGGTCCCTTGTGAAACAAGGGCTGAGGAATGAATCTGTCGCATGGCTCAGCGTCCCACTCAGCAGCTCTTAACTTCAGTAGCCAGAACCCAGGGTGGGGGAGAAGGGAGTGACCCCAGTGTTTCCCTTGTCTCTGAACCTCCTGGTTCTGAACCCCTGGCTCCCAGGAGATTGGGCTGAGCCAGAGCTAGAGGCAGGGAGCAGGGCCCCATTCCCCAGTGTTTCTCGCTCACATGCAGAGAAGCTGCTGAGGAACACAGTATCCCTGGCTTATGTGCTAAAAGGCAGGGGGACCCTCCTGTGGGCCTTCTGCAGGTGTCATGTCCTCTGGGGTGAGTGCACATCAGAAGCTTATCAGGGAGGAAAGTCACTTGCGTTTTCTTCCTTGACACATTTAACTCTTTTCCATGTGTGTCATCTAAAGGTGGCCCGCCGGTGGGGAAAGAGGAAAAATAAGCCCAAGATGAACTACGAGAAGCTGAGCCGGGGTTTGCGCTACTATTACGACAAGAACATCATCCACAAGACGTCAGGGAAGCGCTACGTGTACCGCTTTGTGTGCGACCTCCAGAACCTGCTGGGGTTTACACCTGAGGAACTGCACGCCATCCTGGGCGTCCAGCCCGACACGGAGGACTGAGGTCCCTGAGACCCGTGGACTGACGGGAAACTCGTCTTGACTGACTGCTCCAAGGACCCAGGAAAGGCGGGTTTGGATATATCCACGAAGGTCACCAAGAAGCAGTGGCCTATTTCATCGCAGACCTTGCCTCTTGACAAAGTTGTCTCCCCATGGCAGAGACAGCCCAGCTGCTGGATTCTAAGGTCTCCTGACGCACAGACGCCGCACACCACACTGTTAGATGAAAGCAGTGGAGAGGGCAGCCCGGGAGCCGCCCTGGCCCCAAGCAGGCCGTGGGGCGGGATGGTTCTGGCTGTTTGAGATTCTCCAAGGAGTGAGCTATCACGGACATACACAAACTTCCTTGAAATTTTCTTTCGCCTTCTGCAACCAAGAACAGCAAATGCAAAAGCCGCCTCTTTGTTCAAGAGGGATAGGAGGGTGGTAAGGAAATAACCATGCCATTTCAGAAGTTAGTTTGTATATATGATTATAATCTTAGAATTGTTCTCAAAATCCTCTAACAGTACTATTTAACAAAAATTGTATATTGTAATTTAAAATAATTATATAACTGTATTTGAAATAAGAATGCAGACATCCAATGTTTTATTTCGTTTTTCAGTAGCACACGTGCATTTTACAAAGTTTTGATCTGCCAAGGGCGACTTGAGAGAAGTCCAGTCGGTATTTACAGTTCAGAGACCTGAGGAATAAGGTCTAAGACAGGTCATCCCTGCTGTGTGTGTTTCTGTGGGGTTTTTGCCTTGGTTAGCTGGCAAGGAGTTTGTACATTTGGGAATTTTTACCAGAAACCTAAGTTACTATCTGGGGGCACATCTGGTCTTCTCTGCTTTCTTCTTTCATTGTAAAGCAAAGCGATAAAGCAGTATTTTTCTTGACAAATGGCATATGTTTTCCACTTCTATGCATGTCTTTAAGTCAGTTTATACACAGAGCGTATTTTATTTTTTAGTCTGACTGTGTTTCTCCAACTGCTCAGCTCTCCCTGACCACCCGGCCCCTTCCTTCCTGTGCCCCAAGTTACCCTGTATGATTAAAATAAGAATACTATTTTTGGAAATATGCAACTCCTTTTCAGAGATCAGGAGGGATTTATGTAGCAGCTATTTTTACTGCAAAAGTAATTCACTGGAGAAAAATGTAATTTGTAAGAAAGCTTTATTTTTATCTCAGCTCCATGTTGAGTTAAACATTGTATAGAGCTGAAGAGTAGGGGAGGGGCAAGTTCATCAAACTTGTTGAATGTACACGAAGCCCCTTGGTCCCGTCTTCCTTCCTCTGTTGTGTCCTAAACTGTGTGGGTAGCATGCTGCCCCTTTCTGCCGCGTCTCAGCCGGATAGGTTTTGCTTGTTTGTTTCTTGTTTTCTAGGACACAGACTGCCCTGAGGCACAGAGAGGGTACAGAGATGGGAAAGAAGGCACTGAGGTCTGTTCACATGGAGAAAATGTGGACACTTTCACAGTTTTCTCAAAAGAGCCCCTGAGTGGGGTGTGTTCCTGGCCTTCTTCATCAATGATCCAATCGATTTGGTTTCAAAGTCGGACGGGCCTTCCTGCTTCCGAGCAGTGTGGCTTTGGCCCAGTGGCCGGCGTCTCTGAAGAGCCATCATGTGATGAGATGGGAACCGGGCGGCAGGGCCAGCTGGGGAGCAAACCCAGAGCTGGGACGACTCCGCCGAAATACCCACAGAAGACCGTCCCCAGTGTGTAAGCGCAGGATGTTTTTCTCAAGTGGGATCTATTTATCACGCAGACATCTGTTTATAATATAAACAGACACGGGACTGGGAACATCTTGCTGCCGAAAGAGGCTGAACCACACGAGATTGCCAACACGAGGCTGATTTTTATCTACAAAGATGGCAGTTTCATGTGGTTCCATCTAATAGGGAGACTAACGTCTACGAACCTTCAGCGTGGTAATGTACGGGTCTTAGCATAAAATCTTTGTGATTTGGTCTTTTTTCCCTCAAATAATAAAGTATTTTGTTTATATAAACTTGTAATAGTCCTCATTCTTCCTCCCTGCCCCCAGCATGGAGGCGGTGGAGTTGGGGTATTTTAAGATCTCTCCTCTGCCAGAAATTTTACATTACGGAGAGCCAAATCTCTGTTTAAGTGATTGCATGCACAAGTTACCTAGAAACCACTCCTGGGCTGGAATCCTCCTTGGCCCTTCTTGCAGCAATTCTTGAACATTGCTCTTTAAGAAAGGATCACAATGGAAAGACCAGGGTGTCCTGTCTTGCCAGAGGCTTGGCAGAGGCAACTGAGGAGAGAGTTCAGACTGTTCATATAACATATCTAAGGACTTGTCATGGAGGCCACGGCTCTCCATGTCCACTCTACAGAGTTCTGACATTGGTGGGGTGACTTACCAGGCATGAATTTGACATCTGTCCTCAAACTCATTCTCGGAACTTTACGTTCTTCAAAGTTAGCAAGGTTCCCAAAAAGCTGGTATTGGTTGCATCCACTGGTGTGCTGGATGTGATTTGTAATGTAAGGAAGCTTTATTTTTATTTCAGCTCTGGGCTAGTGGCACATCTTCCCAGTCCACATCAGCAATAGTGTTAACTTGAAATTGGTCCGGATGAAAGGATGTAGACCATGGGAATTAGCAAACAGTGCAAATCAGACTTCATTCCTTGGGGAGGTTAAGCACCGCCCATTGGTTATAGCTGTTGAAGTTGATCATATTAGAAAGTAAAACAAACTTTACAAAATTTATTTTAAAATTACATGTAAACAGCGTTTTCGTATAAAAATAATTTTTTTAACGTTAGCATGGTGTCATTTCACGTTCGCCGACCTCTTTGGCTTATTTAAAGAGGGTGAGATTCTTCTATCTGTCCTGCTTTTGGTCTGCTCTGACGTATTCTGACTGGGTATGTGAAGAAAATCTGGCCTAGCAGAGATACATAATGGAAAAAAAGAAGAATATTTAACAGCTATTGCAGATAACTGTGGATGTTCTTTTGCCCTATGCCACAAGTTAATAAATGGTAATTTCCTAATTGTAGTTGGGACATGAACGCCCATCAGTAAGCCTTCCTATGATTACGTTCAATTGCACTGGGCTTTCATCCACTTTGAAAGGATCCTTTATCCGTGCGTAATTTTGCAACGTCACGCATTGGTCATTTGGAAAATATTGCTTCAAAATGTTGACACATTTCAATACACAAACAGTTGCATCAGTGAATACCACCACACATCACATCAGAAAAATACTGGGAAGCTATCAAGCTCACAGGGGCTACAAATTTCCCCCAAATTCAAATTTTCACTTGAAAAAGTTCAGATTTTGTCATTAGCAGCAAATATTCCTTAGTCATTTTCTTTGAAGTGAAGGCATGTATTTTTGAGGAAACACCAGCTAAATACCCGAGTCTGAGTAAACATAATCTATCAGTTGTTCTTTTGGGTAAAAGTGCTCAGGAGCAGAGTGGTCAGTTGAGGGCAGGCAGGCTTCCTCTGGGCAGCCGCAGTGCTCCCTACACCTGCACGTTCCATTTTCTCCCACCACAGTGAAAATGGTACCTGGCGTGTTAGTAAATGAGCTGCTATCACTTCATCAAGGAAGTTCTGGAGTACAACCAATATTGTTTCTTTTTAGGCTTTTCTACAGATGCATGCTGGAGAGGATGTGGCGACCCTCAGTAGAGTTCAGTGCCACTGCCTTCATGCCAAGGCATCAACAGTCGTAATTACCCGCCTTTGCTTTTGCAGCAGAAGTGCAAATGTCGACCCAGTAAAAGAGGCAAACACGTGTCAGTATTACTGTAAAAATAGCTTTGACTTGAGGATCCCCCTAGAAAGGACTTAGAGACCCCGGGAGTCTGTGGACCTCACTTTGAGAACTGTTCTAGAAAGAGGTTCACCCAGAAAAAAAGGGGCAGGCCTTGGGAAAGGTGGGAGAAGGCAGGGAAAATTTGCCTTTCCCTCTCTCTTCTCTGCTCTTAACCTTCTCTAAGGAGGAAGCACACTCCATTTAAAGGAGAAAGAAACACTGTTTTGTGTGATAAAGAAAAGTGCCTTCACCCAGGGCAATGGTTGGTATGCGCTCAAAAGCCCTTTACCTGCCCTCCTATAGAATAAAATGTATGTTTGCCACAATTTTTTAGAAATTACAAGAAAAGAGGAAAGGAATGGGGCTTGAGAAATGCAAACAGTGGATCCAGGGTTTGAAGGGGCTGCCTGGAGGGCTGGAGAGCATGGGACTGGGGGCCGGAGGAGGAGGAGTGGGCGCTGAGGCAGGGACTGGAGAGCAAACTGCATGCCCATCCTCTGAATCATCAGGCACGTTGGCAGAGGGCTTGGTGTGCTTTGGAGCCAGGCCTCTCGCTCACCAGCTCCATCATGCACTAGTGTGTGACCTGGGGCATCCAATGTAATCACTATCTGCTTCAGTTTCTCCTCCAAACAGTTGGGGTCATTGGTAGGCCCCCAGGGTGGATTAACCCAGCATGGGTGTAAGATTGTGTGATGTCAGCAACCTGGAGTGGAGGAGGCATTTATGGCACAAAAAGAGCAACCAAAGAAGGTGTGTTAAGCCAGGGGCTCTGCAAAGAAAATACGGTTCCTGACACTCACGTCTCCACAAGAAAGGTCAGTGGTAAAGCTAGTCCTGGAATCAGGACTCGAACCCAGGTCTCCTGTGTCCCGATGCTGTTCTCTGACCACAATAACCCTGCTGTGTATTAAAAATACTACCCCAAGTGCTCCCCAGGTTTCCCCCAAAGCTCCCAGTTCCTCCTTCTAAGAAACAGACTCCACAGACCTTGTTTTGAATTTTAAATTATCCATGAGCCTCCCGCCCAAAGAGCACACAGCCCCCACATGCACAGCCTGCAGCAGCTAGTTCACTTTGAGCAGATGCAAGAATCCCATAATCTGGGCCAGATGTCAAGCTGTCTTTTCTGTAGGAATGAAGCAAAAGGGTAAGACCCAAACCAGAATGGGGGAAACCCCTTACTGTGCAATTCTTTTGTAATTCTTGGGTGGAGTTTGAATGAGTTCTGCCTGAAATCTAACATTAGGGGAAAAACCATTTTTGGTCAGAGCTGGTGTGATGACATATTTGCAGCTGGAATTCTCATGGCCTTTGTTCCATGTACTATGAGTAACTGTCCCCTCCCTGCTGCTCCAACTCATGCTCAGGTGGCAGAACGGCCCAAGATTACCAAATCTGACGCGCACCAGCTGTCTCTGAGTCTGCAGCTTCGTACTCTCCAGACGCAGACTGAGGCTCAGCACACACGCGTGTCTTCACGTGGCGTGGGCATCACAGGCCCAGCTCCTGTGGCTGGAGCGAAGGTGAGCTGGCCGGAGGACAGAGTGTGATGTGAGAGGGAACAATAAATGGTAAATACAAAGTGAGCTTTCAAGCAAAAATGATCGTGTACTGTAGTCCACCTCCACGTAAAGCCCATGATGAGAAATGCTTATACGATTTGCCGGTAAACTCCACCCCTTTTGGTGCTGGAAGAGGCTATTTTTCATTGCAATGCAAACATATCATTAATAATTGTGAAATATGGCCCCAGTTTCAAAGCTCACTTTCATCTGTCATCTCATTTAAACCTTGCTGCGACCCTGGGAAGCTGGTTTCATTATTCCCATTTTACAGAGGTGGGATCTGAGACTTGGAGAGGTGGAAACCATACAGGGACACCAGACGGGCTTACCCTCACCCGTAATCTCATTGCCTTTGTTCCGTGGTCCCTGGTCTATCATTCCTGAAGTGCAGACTGAGGCCTGGGGACTGAGGCCTGAGCGGGACGTCCCCTCCAGGGCTACTACCATTCTCTTGCCTCCAGCCCCACTAACTGCCACCTTCTCACCATCTGGAAGAAGCTACTTTCCCATTACCCTAAGGAATTAGCCTCTTAATTTCTAATTTTCAGATGCTCAGCTACCAGAATTATGTTTTGGAATAGATATGCATAACCCTGGAGCCTCTGTCTTCTCAAGCTGTGCATGGACCTCAGGACAGATCCCTGCCACAGCTCCGATAGTTTAAATAAAACTTTGATTTATTCCGTTTTGTATTCTTCCATCCACTGGTACATTTGCAAGCACTTATTAAATGTCAGCCCCCCGGGAACCTGCAGATAACTAGAGCCAGGCCATGCCTGCTTTCTGGAAGCTACTTTCTAGTGAAGGAGCTCAGGAGGAGAGAGGCAATAGTGTGTGGGTCCCTAGAATGAGAGGCCTGGGCCAGAACTTCAACTGCATGTGGCTGGAACCAAATTCATCAGTTTCCCCTGGTCAGTGCATGTCAGTGACTGCATCACAGCAGAGGCCACAAGGAATCAGCCTTCCCTGATGCGGTCACAGGTGGGAGAGGTCTGCCAGTGTCTCTGTAGGTCAGCCCTGTAGTCAGGGTTAAGATGTGTTGAGGTCCCCACAACCCGCAGGTACACACACAGGTGTACAGTCCCATGCCCATGCACACACATACACACATACTTGTCTACTCATACACACATGCACACATGGGCACATGCATGTGCTATGCTCACATGTGTGCACACACATGCATTCATGTAACCACGCACACACACAGGCTAACACACACACCATACACCCCCACTGGCCTCACCTTATCTGTCCCTACCCCTCCTCCTTTGGTCACTCCCTGCTATGCCTGTGTCCTGCATCAGCCCCCAGGCTGCTGTCATAAAGGGCCACCCTGAGTGGCCGCAGCAACAGGAATTTATTCTCTCAGTTTCTGGTCAGTTGCGCTGTCTCATCCCAAGCACTGTGAGAAGGTCCGGCTCTAGCCCTCTCTCTGGGGCTAAGCCGTGGCCGTCTTCTCCCCGCATACCTGGGGTGCAGCCACTGTTACTTAACTGATGCCACAATTTGCTCTTACTGAACTTCATGATAGCATTATAATTTTATGATAGTGTTTTAAAATATGAATTAGTTAATATAGTTCTCATGCATACATATAATTCTCTATCTCTAGATCCTTCAGATTACATAGTATGAGCGTTATATTTTTATTTAAATAAGATCTTTCTATTTCCTGTACCATCATCTAAGTTTGAGATACAGATGTTTAAAATAATTAAGACCATTTCTGTATGCCATAAACCATTATTGTAAAGCTAAACAAGTAACAATGTTTACCTGAATACATTGTGGTTTTAAAAACAATGCAAAAAAATAAAAACTTAAAACAAGAACAACATATCATTCAAACTACCTAATATTTGTATTCTTCAGTCCTAAATTCACAGATCAACTTGGGTTAATATTTGACAACTGTTTCTTTTTTTTTTTTAACCACTTTTTTGTTTAAGATAATGTTTGTGTCAATATTTCTGAAATTTAAGGAATCAAAACCGTTTTCTCTTGAAGGTACACACACACCCCACAGTATAGGTATAAGGGGCTTTCAGTTGTTAATACCTGAAAAAAATGTGTAACTAACAGAGACACAAATTGTTTAAAGAAAGAAAGAAAATGAAAACTTTGCACATACACAACTGTACGCACAGATGCACACACAGGAGGGCTGCCTGACCAATCAGGCCAGGTGCCGGTAGGAAACCCTTCATGCCCAGATGGTGTAGATGAAGGCACCTGGGGAGGGCAGTTCCCGGCTGTGGGCAGGGCTAGGGACTGGGAGGAAGGCTGGTGCACTGCTCAAGGGCGGGCACAGGGGAAGGTGGTCTCACCGCCAGACCTGCAGAGGAGGGGGTGATGTCGCCTGAGCCCCGTGCAGAGCTATCAAAAGACCAGGGAAAGCTAGAACTAGAAATGCTCGTGAATTTTGCTGGGTACGTGTGGCTGACACTAGACCTGGCTCTCCAGCTGTCATTACAGCCTGTTGGTGGGTGAGAGGGCCAGGCCAGGCTCTCTGGGGGAGGGGGCCCTGAGTTAGACACTTAAGGGTGAGTGGGAGGAGTGGGAGCTGTCTACTGTGCTCTCAGACCTGGGGGGCCCCTGACTCCCTGGGTGAGTGGGAGCTGTCTAGAACGCTCTCAGACCTGGGGGGCTCCTGACTCCCTGGAGATCCGGCTGCTAAGCAGAGGTCTTGGCCACTCCTAGGTGGTACCTAAGCTGAGAGGACACAGGGAATCAAGCAGAGCTTTAGATGACTATAGGGCAGAAGTCAGGGAAGTTGAAGGGGAGGTGTATTTCTAGCAGACAGCACAGGACGCACAGCCTGGCCTGGGTGCAGGTGGGCTTTGAAGAGTTTGTGTTCTGGAGCCCACCACTGGCCGGAAGGAAAGCCAGGACCCTGAGGCAGAACCTGTGTAAGGCCCTGCTCCCCTGTTGCTCAGCCCAGACCTCTAGGATTCCCTAACAACAGGTCCTGCGTCCTCACCTGTTACATCTGGGTATGTCCACCCAGAATCCCCATAAAGTCTACCTTCAAAGCACATGGCCAGAGCGGGTTGCATGAAGCCAAACTTTGCCCTATGTGTGATGACTGTGCCACAGGCCCCTGCCCAGGGGACCCTCTCTCCTCCCTCAGGGTCCCAGCAAGGGGGAGCACACACCCCAGAGGGTCCTGGACAGACCTGGGTGGGGCTTGGCTTGTGTCTGGCATATTCTTCATAGCTCCCCCTTTTCACTCATAAAACTGCTTTGGTTTCAACAATAAATTCTATGACCACACAATGAATGGCTCACTTGAGTTCAAACTTTCCAGAGAAAAGAGTGACATTTTTTAAATAGACAAACAGAAAAGAGACCAGATCAGTGACATCCACATCTAAATACAGTCATGGATAGTCAAAGAAATGCCACAGTTTTCTCAATTTAACCAACGTGGGGACATCACATTTTTGGTTAAAATGATTCTGTTTACTTGAAAGCCAAATAAAAGCCACCTTGGAGTGATATGTGGGGTGACCACAGTGCTGGGCAGGCATAGTTTAAAGGCCCCTCGGATTTATTGGAGATCCTGAAGATATTATACCTGAAAGTCTTTCCACACGAGCCATTTTAATGCAAAGTTCATGTGATGCAACGTTCTTGTGAATTATAGATACGTGATTCATCTGTTTGAGTCAGATTGAAGGGCATTTTTATAGTGAAGTAAGACACTGAGTCTCAAGATACAATGTAAAGGCATGAAGTTGCACTGCTGGGAAAGGAACCACCAGAAGACACAGCAAGAGGAAGAGGTCTGTACCAGTAGGTGCAGTTCCTGGGCCTCTCCCTGGGAGCCTCTGATTCCATTGCCCCTGGGGGGGCCTGGACATCACAGTCCAGCCACAATTCTGGCACTCAGCAGAGCAGTCACAACAATGGGAAGTCAATCCTAAACTTACAGGGCAAAAAGACATGCGTCTTCCTCTGACTCAGCACAAGGGGCAGGTCATGATGGCAGGGTTGACACCATTGTCGCTTGGTCCCTCCATTTCCACTCTGTCCCTCTCCACCCTGTGGTCTGCTGCTGACATGACGGGTGTTGACCACAAACAGATTCCTTTCCCTCCCCCTGGACTGAAGCCAAAGGAACCCCCAGGAGACTGAGGGGAAGGAGGCACACCAGGCATCTAATCTCCCGCCGCCCTCTGACTGGGTGGCTGGTGCTGCTGGAAGGGCTGACTCTCCATGGTGTGTCCCTTGGGGTTTCTCTAACTCCTCCTTTCCCCAAGGCTTACGTAGGGAGCAGGGGGCCACACCATAAGTCCAGGTTACTGCCTCTATTAGTGTCCTGCTGATGCTGGAGGAAGTGTCCACACTTGTTGGCTTTAAGTGACACACATCTATCACCTTACATTTCTAGACAACAAACTGCAGAATTAGTCTCACCAGGCTGACGTCAAGGGGTCAGAAGTGCCCTCTGGAGCTTCTGGGGTCAGCCTGGGTACTTGGCCACCAGGCTCAGAGCCAGCAGTGTGGCAGCTTCAGATCTCTCTGGCTCTCTGGTGTCTGCTTTTGTCACCGTCTCCTAGACTCTGGCCTTTGTGGTGACACGGATGATCCAGGACGGGGTGTCCATCTCCAGATCCCATGTTCCCAGGTTCTGAGGAGCCGGGAGTTGTCTTCTTTGGGGCCTATTGTGTCCGCCACGCCTTGCCTTATACTCTGCAGTTTCCACGCTCACACCCACAGAGACGGCCCCTTTCTGCCTCTTCCTCAGGGGAATTATGTCATCTTTTCCCCTGACTCTGGACCCCATCCATGGCGCTTATTTTTTAAAAAGCAATGAAAAGAGAGAATCACTTAGCACTTAACAAACCCTTTCCAAGGAAGTGGGCAAACTAGAGCAGCTTATGGACAATTTAGAGGTGCCCTGGGGAAATATCAAAAGTGCAAATGAGAATGTCAGGACTTTCCGGGAACTAAAGCCTCCCAGACAGTGACATGAAAATCACGGCTACGCAAAGCTTACCTGCCTTTGAATAACTCTGTCAAGGTGTAGGTGTAACGCTGCCTTCATTATTATAAGGCAATGACCACAGCCGTCTTCTTCATTCTAGAGTCACACCACAGTCCAGTAACTCAGAACCTCCCAGACCCAGAGCCTCAACTTGGTAGGGCACCCAGTGTGCCTTTTTGCTGATTTCATGCACAACGTGTGAATGAGGTGAGGGACCCCCACTCCCCACAAGGACGTCTATGCCCTGATCCCTGAGAACTGTGAATATGTTGTGTTGTTTGGCCAAATGAACTTTGCAATGTAATTAAATTTAGGGACCTTAAAATAGGGGAATTATCCAGGATTACCTGGGTGGGCTGAGTCTAATCCCATGAACTCCTAAAAGCAGAGAACTTTCTCAGGCTAGAAGCAGAAGGGAGAGCCAACTCTCACCTGGCAGCCAGGAAGGAAGGGACCTCAGTCCTACAACCACAAGGAATCACTAATGATGTGGGCAAACTTGTCCGCAGATTTTTCCCAGGGCTTCCCAATATGAGCCAACCTGGTCAACATCTTGCTTGCAGTTTTACGGAACCCAAAGCAGAGAAACCAGTTGAGCCAACCCAAGCTTCTGACCTACAGAATTCTTAGGTAACAAATGATTATTGCTTTCAGCCTCTAACTTCATGAGCATTTTTTAGGGCAGTGATAGTAAAGTAAAATAAGCAAATTTAGTATGAGCAGGAAATATGGTATAAAACAATATCCTTTAAAAAACAAAACTTTCTTTTCTGATAATACATATTCATTCTTAGAAAATAGAATAACATGAAAAATATAAAGCATAAAATTAAAATTACCTACAATCTCACTAGCCAGAAATCACTACTGCAATGGACTATATCGCATCCCCACAAAATTCATCTGATGAAGTCCCAACAACCAATATGACTGTATTTGGAGATGAGGTCTTTATAGAGATAGTTGAGGTAAATAAGGCCATAAGGGTGGGGCTCTGATCCAGTAGGATTAGTGGCCTTATAAGAAGAGACACTAGACAGTTATACCTGCATACCCTTCTGCCTTTCTCTCTCTTGGTCACATGAGTACCCAACAAGAAGGGGAGGAAGCAGCTGTCTGTAAGCCAGGAAGAGAGCCCTCACCAGGAATCAAAGTAGGCTGGCACCTTCATCTTGGGCTTTTAGCCTCCAAAACTGAGAAATAAATTTCTGTTGTTTTAGCCACTCACTCATTCAGTCTATGGTCTATTACTTTTTATTATAGCAGCCTGTGCATATGAATATAATTACTGATAGCATTTTCCTGTCTTCCTTTCCAACATTTTAAAGCCCACATACAATTTTTTTCTCAGTAAAAGATCAAGTCACATATAATTGTTTAACCTTTTATTAACTAACATTTCAAACATTCTCTCATGTTACTAGAAATATTTCAAAAACTTGTTTTTTTAATGGCTTCATAACGTTTTTTCAAACTCCACAATGGCAAGGCCTTTCCTTTTTTCTCATTTTTTAAAAAAGTAAAGGTAAATGAACAGGTCGTATGAGTCTGGTTTGACTAGTTCTGACAGAGGCATGAGCTATGTAACTCACATCCCCAATAACATAAGGATGTTCTCCATCACTCTAGAAAGTTCCTTCTGTGTCCCTTCCTGATGAATTCCCACCATTCCAGAAACAAGTCTTGTCCTCATTTCTATCATCTGTAGATGGTTTCCCTTGTTTGAGAACACAGATGTCACCGTACGCTACGTTCTTTTCCTGCATCTGTTTCTCCCACTCAGAATAACCCTCCTGAGACTCAGGCCTGTTGCTGTGTGTCAGTGGTTGGTCCTTTCACTGTTGAATGAGGCCCCTCCTTTTGTTGTTGAGTGGTATATGGCTGCACTACAACTTTATTATTGATTCATCGGTTCGTCAACATGTGGGTCATTGTTTGGGGCTGAGATGAAAAAAAAGCTGCTATGAACATTTTTTGTGCAAGAATTTGTATGGTCATGTTTTTTCATTTCTCTAGGAACTGACTTGTGAGTCATAGGGTAGATGTATCTTTAAATTTTTAAGAAACTTCCAAATTGTTTTCTAAAATAGTTATACCCTTTCACACCCTCCCCAGGGAACCAGGAATTCCAGTTGTTTGGTGTCATCTGCCATATTGGGTAAGGCCAATCTTTTCCATTTTAGACAGGTTAGAGGGGCATATTCATGTATTAGCCACGTATCGTATTTGGTAAAGTGTCTGTTCAAGTCTTTTGCCCATTTTTAATGTAAGTTCTTTGTTGTTTTCTTATTAAATTGTGACTTTTTTTTAAATAGGTGGTGCCAGAAAATGTATATACATTTTAAGAAAGGAAAAAAAAACTGTATGATATATATATGCTGCATTATATATAGAATGGACATAAAGTTTGTGTGCAATGTACTATGTTAAACTATTTTAAATTGCACACGAACTTTATGTCCACCCTATATGACACTGTATTAGAGTTGTAACACTCAAGTCACATTTGACTTCTGCAATTATAGGAAGTGCTGGAATGTGACTTGTATTCCTCTTGTTTTTAGTAGACACTGAGCAGAAATGTCACCTTATCAGAGAGTACTCCATTGTTTTATTTGTGGCCTGGAAGAGCTCATTGTGATTCCTGGGCTCTGGACACCTCATTGATACTTCAGCCAGTGATATTACAGTCAAAATTTGTGCCAGTTGTTGGTATGACACATTCTTGGAATCCACAAGGACCCCTAGGCCAATACTTCAACTTTAACGTGCATGTGAACCAGAAAGGCTAGCCAGTGCTGCTGGCATTTTGCATATAAAGGGATCACCTGGAGCTCTTTGTCAAATGCAGATTCTGACTCAGCAGGTGTACAACTGGCCTAGCCCAAGCTAAGGTTGCTGTTCCCCAGTCCATACTTTGAGCAAGGAGGTCTGGCCTGAGGTGAGGATACTGTCTATCTCACCCACATAGGAGGGAGAGGCTGGTCCTCCCTCTTCCCATCCCCACCTGTGGACAAGTTTCTCCATCAGCCAGAGGGTAGTCACCCTCACAGCCCAGGGGTCTAATGGTGTCACAGATGCAGCACCTGCTCCCTACGTGCTGCCAGTGGGGTGAGTCAGTGACTGGACTGAGATGACAGCTCCAGGGCATGACTCCTGGGACTGTGCCTGTGGCCTGGGCCTGGGGCCAGACTCCAAATGTCAGCAACTGGACTTACACAGAAGGACTTCCATAGCTCTGCAGCCCCCACCAGCTGCCTGAACTATTTTCAGCAGCTCGCTGCTCCTCCCCATGCCCCTGGGGCTGCCCATAAGTTCCTCTCTTACCCCAGTTTCTGATAAATCATTATTATTACTAATGGTGCTAACGACCATGGCCTCTCTCATTTATTGAGCCTCATGTATCCGCTGAGCAGTATTGTAAGCATGTCACTCTCATCTGTGGCTTAATCTTCCCCAGTGTGCCATGGATGATATCATCATCCTCGTTCAAGATGAGGACATGGAACCGCAGTGACGGTAACTTGCTCCAGATCACAAAGCTGGGAAGTGGTAGAGGGAGGATCCCAGGCGGGCTCTCTGATTCTGTCTTAGGGAGGGAACATCACATCTGTTCCATCATTCTACTCACCATCTATGGAGCTCTGTTACCCCATCATCTTAGGGGACAAGTGGAGAAGCATGGCCTCATCTATGTGGAGGGAAGTCTTCACTCCAGCTTCCTCCACTCTAAGTCCTGAGGAACAGGAAATGCCCAGCTCCAGTATCAGTGAGCTTTTCAGTCTTACCTAATGTTGGGTGAGGTGGTAACTGAGAATCACTTGTAAAGTTCTGTGCCCAAGGAAACAGACTCACTAAAAGAATGAGATCCAATCACTGGATATGGAACGCTTCTCCTGCCCCCATTCCTGACCAGAACATAAACAGGACTCTTGGATAGTAACCTGGTAATACAATATAAATTGCCTGTTGGTGAGCTTGAAGATGTATGGATAGAAACTTTTCAAACTGTAAGACAAAGAGGGTCAAAAGACTGAAAGAACTGCAAGACAGGCTCAGTACCCATAGCACAGTGGTTATGGTGCCAGCTATGTACACTGAGGTTAGCGGGTTCGAACCCAGCCAGAGCCAGCAACAATAACAATGACAACTCTAACAAAAAATAGCCAGGTATTGTGGTGGGTGCCTATAGTCCCAGCTACTTGGGAGACTGAGGCAAGAGAATCACTTAAGCCCGAGAGTCAGAGTTTGCTGTGAGCTATGATGCCCTTGTACTCTACCCAGGGTAACATAGTGAGACGGTCTCAAAAAAAGAACTTCAAGACAATTAGAAAAGGGATAATATACATGTAATGGGAATACCAGAAGGACAAGATTAAGAGAAAGGAATAGACCAATATTTAAAGCAATAATGACTGAGAGTTTTCTAAAATTAATGGGACACCAAACCATGGACCCAGAAAACTAAGGGAATGCCAGACAAAATGGATTTTAAAAAGTTTACACCTAGGCCTGTGACCAAAAGCAATGACACAGAAAATCTTGAAAGAATCTGCAGGAAACACCTTACACATAGAACACGCAGGTGAAAGGAGGGAGTGGAGTGAGACCCTGAACATGTGTAGCCACAGCAGGACACAGGAGCCTATGCTGTCTAAAAAAGTGATTGTGATTTCTTTCTTTTGGGGCTAGCTATTGTTATTTCATTGCTCTTATTCAAGTAGATGTTGAATTATCATTTCAAAGTTTGAATTTTTCAAATACAGTTTCATTTAATTTAATGTTATGAACACTTTATTTCCATGTCCTTGTGTTAGGTATGTAGTTAGGAATCCTTCTCTCCTGGGGAAGGAGGACAAGGGCAGGGAGTCTCAGGTGTCCATCTTCGTGCCTGCCACCTTAACTTTGTCCCAAATGATTGCTCACATCTGGGAAGGAGGGACAGTCTGACCAATCTACCAATCAGAACTTAGCATACCAATTGCAAAAGGATGTAGCAGACTCTCTAGCCTAAGTCTTAAAGGTGACCTAGAAAAGCCTTAAGACTAATTATCATGTCATTAGCTAAATCTATGTTGTGGGCCACACCCCCTCAATGGGCTCTCAGAGAGGCTCATGGGAGGTCCCCATGTGCAGTAAAACTCTGGTTCCAAGGTGACCTCTGAATCACAAGGTAGGCCCAACCCAGGTGGTATAAAAGAGAACACTCCCCCCTACCACCAAGTTCAAGGCCTCTTTACCTACTTGCCATGGCAATGGAGGCCTGTTTGGTATCTATGGTGAACATACCCTGCTTTGTAAACTTTCTTACTTTATAGACCTATCTCTCTCTTCCTCAATAAACTTTGTTTCATGCTTGCATTACTTTGGAGTGTCTGGTCAGTTCTAGCACGCTAAGAAAAAGGAGACAGGCAGTTGCCTTGAAACCCTGATGTTTTAGGAGACAGGCACCACCTTGAAACCCAACACATGGACCCTCTACAATTATATAGCATAAGCATTGTATTTTAATTTAAATAAATGGTTCACCATTACTTAAACCATCAATGAAGTTTGACTTAGCTAGAGATATCTAAAACAATAAAAAGCTGTTATTAGAAATCTCTATAAGTAGCTTACTATTTACCTGAATAAACTTAGATTGATTTTATAAAATGATGAAAACAAAAGGTTTAACAGCACCCACCACTCAAACTTTAAAATATGTTTTATTAATTTAGCTTTCTTCATACTTTGATTTAGAACAGCTGATTATTTTTCAATAATTTGGGTTTTTTGGTAATTTTTAAAATCTTTATTACATTTAAGAGAGTATTTCTTGTTTACACTCATTTAAAGTTTATGCAAAGAAATAGTTTTCCCACAACAGCAAACATATGGAAGAACAGTGCAGATACAGCCACTAAGGAAAATATAAAATTATTTTATTATAGGTGTTATTTCAGCACCTAAGGAAAATATAAAATTAAAAGACACAACTTGTTTTAAAATTTTAGAAATAAATAAAGGAAAAAGAAAAACTTGCACACAATTTTGTATGCACATAAGAGATTCCTAACTTATATTTGCACAAAAGGGGGGTTGCCTGATGTACAGGACAGACCCCAGTAAGAAACAGCCCACTCCACACAGTGCAGATGAGGAACCTTTGATGAAGGCAGTTTCCTGAGCTGTGGGCAGAGACCATGAAGTGACAAGGGACAGTGAGGCTCCTGGACAATGGCAACCTGGGGAAACTGTTTCCACTCCCAGATCCTAAGGGAGGGTAGGAAGAAAGTGCTGTGCCGGTGAGGAGCTGCCAAGGGATCAGGGCAAGTGGTACTCACCCACTGCTCCTGCCCATCACTAACCCTTGCCTGGTGCATGGGCAGCCACTAGCCAGAGGGCTAGTGCAAGCCAGGGTGGTTACCTCCTGGGCACAGAGAAGGCCTGTAAAGGACAGAGAATGAATGTGGACAATGACCAGTGCTCTTGGGCTTACTTGGCTAGGTGTTCTGTTGTATTTATTCAGTAGCCATTGAGTTTCTAACATGTCTTCAGCACTGTTGTAGGATCTTGGGATTCAGCAGCAGGGTAATGACCCAATGAGGCTGGTGGAGCCCAGGAGCTTATATTCTAGGGAGGCAGCAAGCTCAGATAACAAAGGATTGTAATGGGTGCTCTGCAGACATTTTCAACAGTGTAATGAGAGAAAGGGGGCAATGGGAGAGTACCCAAGAGGGGATATTTTATCTGAGCTTTAAAGGTAAGAGGGAGGCAGACTGAAGGGGGGTGGGGGCTGAGTATTCCAGGAAGAAGGTGCAGGTAGCGAAAGACCCTAGAATATAGCTTCTGGGGCCCAGGGAAATGGAACAGGGATGGGGGTGAGGAGGAAGCACAGGGCCCAGTGCATAGCTATGATCTTCAGAACACTGTGATCACCCCAGGGGAGAGTCTTGGCTCTGAAGAGGTGGGGTTTGGGGGAAGGGGTTGTGGAGGGGTGTATATTCCACATAAATCTTATAGACTCTGGAGAGAATGGGATATAGGTTGGGGGAGAGGGACAGGATTTAGGAGGTGGGCTTCACAGGGGTTTGGCCCTGGGGACATCATCACAGATGAAGCAGCAAGGACAGATTGGGGCTGTGTTGGGAAGGTTATGGGGGACAGAGAGAGGAATGAAGGACACTGAGGTGTTTTCAATAACCCACGGTGGTATTTGTCACTACTTTAGGTAAACCTTATTAAAATCTCTACAGGGAACCCTGAAAAGAAGTCAGGGAGGTGGTAGATGCATTAAGTACACCAGTGAAAGCCTTCTTTTCTGCAGAATGGAGTGTGGTGAGAGACACGTCACTCTTAGACTTCCACTTGGTCCCTGCCATGCCCAAAGGCTCATGACCAGGTGGTCTGACCTCTCAGGTGCTCCTACAACAGGGACTCCAGGGGCAAGAACAGGTGGGGCTTCTCAGGTCTGATGCATTTACAGCCCATGTTGAGCTGACGTGATGCTCCTCATTGGACAGTCTAAGAGGAATCGTAGGTTTCCTCCACCAGGGTACACAGCCATTGAATGAGAGGGATCATAAGCTGGAAGTGTTCCATGAATGAGGCAGGTGCACATCACTGGGGCTGACTCTTTCTTTGTCCCAGCAGCCAGATGGGGTCGGTGGGAAGGTCAGGGCAGGCTCTCTGGAAGAGCCTGTGCTGAACACTTAAGGATGAGAAGGAGCTGTCTGCAGCACTTTCAACTTGAAGAAGCGTATGTACTATCGATCACACAGATCTTGTCACTAAGCACATTCTAATGCAGCAGACCTTGGAAGGAAGCCCGAGACCCTGCTCTGTTCCTGGGTGACACCTGTGTTGGCAGATGGGGAAGAGTGATGATCTTTAGATGACTCTAAGGTAGCTACTGAGGAAAGATAAAGAAACAGGGGCATTTTGTCCAAGATACAGACAACACAGTCAAAGACACAAGGACACAAACAGCTTGGTCTGAAGGAGCAGTAGAGTTTGGGCAATCAGCCTCCAAAGCCCAGGACTCATGAAGGAGGGTGGGACCAGGAGCCAGAGCAGATTTAAACCTCACACAGGTGGGGCCTCCCCAATTATCCCACCTGCCAAGGGTGCTCTTTAGCCACAGAACACTTGTTTTTCAGGGGAGTAGGAAAGCCTACAGGTCACGCTGGGGCAGCCAGCCTTAAAGGATCTTCTCCATTCAGGCATAGAACAGCTTTGCAAGACAGAAAGCTTTGAAGATAATGCCAAAGGTCTCACAGCACAATGAACCCATGTGCCCTGGGCAAGATCACTATCCCCTGAGCAAGATGCCTGATGGTTCAAGTGTTCGCGAATCTTAGCAGACACAGCAAATGCAAACACAACTTACATCTCAGTCGCTGATGACAAATGTATATTTTTATCCTCTTTGGGGTAAAAATATTAATACTAATATGGATTTTGCTGTGTTCACTTCAATCATATATGGATGTAATAATGCATTGAAAACTGATATGCTTTTTCCTTTCATTCTACAGAAATGCACAGTTAGCTCTGATACCACCCTAGGGACAAATTCCAAGGGAAGGTGCCAAATAGGTGACATGCACATTTGCATGCTAGTTAGACTTTTATTTTTTCATTAATTCATTTAATAAAGATTTATTAAGCGCCTTTTATGTGCCAGGCACCAGGCAGATTTGGGGAATATTAGTGTGAGCAAAGGAGACAAAGTCTTGGCTTGAAACAGCTGACCTTGAAGAAAACTAAGGGTGACCAGGACCCCGTGGGCAGCTGAGGCTCCCTGCCAGGATCCCTCTGCAGTTCTGACTACTGGGAGTCAGGGAGGGAGGGAGCTCTTGGCACAGCATGGTCAGGGAAACTAATAATTACAGTAGTTATTAGGACAGATGACAGAGCCCAAAGAATCACATCATTAAAGGAACAATGAAATTAAAAAAGAGGTTAAGCAAAAACCACAGAAGAAAAGCCACACATTAGCCAGCTATTATAGCACTCACAGGACAGAAGTGACTTAATTAGAGTCTCTACCTCAGCCTCTGACCTGCTCAGGCATTTTTCTTGGGAAGAGACTGATCAAATCTCCTTATTCCTGAGTCCTCCTTGTCAGCTGTGATTACAGCCAGGAGGCACCTTTGCAGAGATCTCAGGCACAAGATTGACCTGGGACAAATGATTTTATCCCAAGGAGCCTCATTTTACTTACCTTTAATAATTCTTGCCTTGCAGCCTTGCTATACAAGTAGAAATCATGCTTGCATTAAGACCAAAACATAAATTCTCCAAAACCAAAGCCAAGCCATGTTAGAGCCTGGGGCGAGAGGAAAACTCAGGAATACCAATCCTCTTTATTTAGAGTTGTACTATTTTATTCATCATGGATTTTCTTGCATTAATTTTGATTTTTAGAAAATATTGCACTAGACTATGATCCCTGTTGATGACAGATTTTTGGAGCCTTTAACATTTTTATTATTTTGTTAAAACATATATAACATAAAATTCATCATTCTAACCATTTTAAGTGTATAGTTCAGGGGTATTAAGTGCATTCACACTGTTGTGCAACCGTCACCACTATTCATCTCCAGAACTTTTTTATCTTCCAAATGTGAATTCTGTACCACTGAACAGTAACTCCTATTTCTCCTCCTCCATCCCTGGCAGCCGCCATCTTACTTTCCGTCTCCATCAATCTAACTACTCCAGATACCTCCCTTAAGTAGAATCATAAGGTATATGTCTTTTGTGACTGGCTTAGTTGTCTCAGCATAAGGCCCTCAAGGTCCACTCATGATGAGAACTGCATCCTCTTTCAAGACTGGGTAACCCTCCACCGTAAGGACAGACCATATTTTGTTTATCCCCTCATCCATCAGTGGACATGTGGGCAGTTTCTACCTCTGGGCTTCGGTGAATGATGCTGCTATGAATGTTGGTATAGAAACACCTGCTGGGGCCCTGCCTCCAGTTCTTTTGAGTATATACACAGAAGGGGAATTGCTGGGTAATAGGGAACACTAATTTTTTCAGGAAGGCCACACTGTCTTCCACAGTGGCCGTGTCACTTTACATTCCCCTCAGCGATGCATGGAGGTTTTAGTTTCTCACATTCTCACCAATGCTTGTTACTTTCTGGCTCACTTATTTTTTATTTTTTAGTCACCATCCTAGTGCGTGTGCAGCAGGGCACCCCTTAAGTGTTATGTCCAAAGCGAGCACCTCACCCACCTCACCCAAGCATGGCCTCCCCCATCTCCCTGGAGGGGCACAGGACGGACACCTGATCCCTGTTCACAGATGGGGCTACCCCTGTGGAGCCAAAGGGGGGCAGTTTCTACCTCCCCATGTGGCCCAGCTGGCCCCACTTGGTGCCTTGGCTACGACCCTGTTCTCAGTGGGCAATCCCATACCAACATGGGTAAATCACCAGAAAAGTGGACCAGAGTGGGGTTCTTCAGGGCAAATACCTACTACTTAGAAGGCACACATCCTGGGTTCAGTCCTCAGAAATGCCATCTTCTCTCCCCATGTCTGGCTCATCCTAGGCACAGGTAGAGGAGGCTGGTCTTGTGTCACCCTCAGAGCATATTGTTCTGGTCTACAAGGAAGGGTCCTGTATGCACCAGGCCATGGTAGCATGGGGGCCACAGGGCTCAGGGCCCAGGGTTGAAGGCAGGAGCCCTAAAGGACACTCTGCAGTAACATCTCCAGGAGGACCACTCCAACTCCAGGAGGACCGCTCTGCTGTCCCTCAGCACTCAGTGCATGGAATTGGGGTGAAAGTCCCACACGACCTCTTTCTACAGATTGGAAACCCCCTTGGCATGTGGGGCAGGAGTGTCTTCATGGAGATAGGGGCAGACGGCAAGACCCAGGAAGTCACTACATTTCTCTCGTCTGTTTCCCTTCACAAACTGCCTTTCTCACATAGGGAGACACTGATCAAATATCAAGGCAAAGACTGGGACTGTGACCTCACAATGCCTAGTGCATCACTTGTCCTATGTAGGTGCTTAAAAAGATCCCTGTGGAGGCAAATAAGTGACACTTGAATGGTGGCCAGGTCCTTTTTACTTTTTCAGACGCTGATCCCCATGCAGCATCTCCTGGTCTTCCTCGGGGAGCCGCACACTTCCAGGTGCCCTGCTCCCTGTGTGTGTCCAAAACAATCACCTGACACCAGCAGGGCGGGGTCTGTGGGCTCCAAAGTATAGGGGGAAGGCAGGACTTCTGTGTCTCCAAAGATAGACAAAGAAAGGGGCCATGATTTTATCCCTAGAGGTCATTTGTATGTGAACCAAGAGCCATTGTAAAAGCTGAGGAGACCAAGTGTTTGGAGGTGTTCAAGGGACTCTACTGACTTTTCACCATGGGAACTCTCAAGGAGACGGCTGTGATGGATAGAGTTAGTGTCTGCACCCCCCTAGCGGACACAGAGAGGAGCAGGGGGTCCCAGGACATGAAAGTCCCATAATGTGACCGGAGTGACCTGATGTGTCTGTAGCAACTGGTCTGACGCACACACTTTCCTCCAAAACTAACCAAGACACTCACCCCCAAATCATTGGGTAACAACATAAATCTGGGGTTTCCAAGACCAGCAACTTAACCTCTGCTCCTTTCTTCCTCCACATGTATAAGAGAGAATTAGTGAGAGAACTCACTTTGTGGGGTGATGGGAAGAGGGACGCAATTAGTCTGCTGAGGGTCCATTCCACAGAGATGGCGCCTTCGTGTCCTCATGTGACTAAAGCAGCAAACAAGCTCCCCCAGGCTCTTTCATAAGGGCACTAACCCCATCCCAGAGGGCAGAGCCCTCACGACCTAATCACTCCCCAAAGGCCCCACCCTTAACACCACTGCATTGGAGATTAGGTTTCAACATATGAATTTGTGGGGGACACAAACCTTCATACAACAGTAGCTTCTGGTGTGAACTGGGAGCAGAATTACCCCGCTAAACACTAAACACCAGTCCAAGTCTATTACTCACCTGAAGAAAGCGATGTGTTTCCTGGAGAGGGCTAAAGGAATCACATTACTCTCACGCCTGCGTCTGTGGGGTCTGCTGGGGTCTGGGGCACCATCAGGACATGTGCAGTGAGCCCCTAGTGGGTGAGGCGCCGAGTGCAGGGTTGCCGCCCAGACGGTGACCTCACCAGGTGGGCACAGCCTGCCAGAGTGCTCATCTGATTGGCTGGCTGGAGGCAGGTCCTGAGAGGCGCCTCCCTGGCCTGCCCCTTCCATGTCTGTCCACCTTAATCTACCCAGTTTACGAGGGGGGCTTGCAAGGGTTTAGGTTTTTTATTCCTTTTCTTTTCCCTTTTCCCCTATCTTGTTTTTCTACTATAAGGTATCTCTACCACGTACATAAAAATGAAGAATATGATAACCACACACCCAAAACTCAGCTTTACCAAATCTTAATACTTACTCCAGCACTTAGGAAAAAGGTGAAGGCTAAGAATAAAATTGAGGGCTCCTGTGCTTCCGCCCCAAGTCCCATTCCCCTCTCTCTGTCCTCCCCAGAGGCAACTGTTACTGCTGATTATGCTCGTTATGCCCGTGCATAATGATGGTACCAGGATCAGCCGAGGGTGCAGATGTCTTCCTATGCTGCGTCCAGCCTGGGCAATCTTGAATGTGCTGCGGCTTTCAGCTCTCACAACCTGCCCCATGAGATGGTCACTGTTATCCCCATTTCACAGATGGGAACACAAAGGCGTGGAGCCATTAAGAAACTTGAAAACCACCAGTTCCTAAGTAGCCAGGATCCCAGCCCAGTCTGTGGAGTTTTAGGGCCTGTGTCCTTAACTGCCAGGAAACACGTGGTTAATCCTTTCACCACATGCATGTGTGCCCAATGAAGCAAGCAAGCAACAAAGAAAAACTGCCAACATCTGCTTTGCATTTTAGAAACTTTTTTGAAGAATAGGCTGTACGTGTTCCCCTGCAGCTGGATTTGTTTGCTCGGTCACCTGTGCGGGAGGCTCAGGCATATTGGTAGACGTGGCTCTAGCGCCTTCCTCTCCAGGGCATGAGGACCTGCATTAATCCAACCCATTGTTTCCATAACTGCCAATCTGTGGCTTCAGAGCCTACCATGTCCCCTCCTGCAAGATTTGAGTGAGCACTTCCTTTGGGGACACCAAAAGCCTGATGCATGAAGACTCTGGGACCTTTACCTCCCCCCTCCACCCCGAGCTAGCCAGGACAGGTGGGCTCCTACACTGTCAGCCTCGACCTCATCCCACAGCAGACCTGAGGGCACACATGAGGGCGTGCACCACAGCTCAGAGCAGAACACGCAAAGCAGAGGAGGTCAGGCAAAGAGAACTGAGGAGCAGGCTGGGACAGGAGGAGGCTGGAATGTGCCCCGTGTGCCAGGAGACTTCAAGAATCACACAGTTGAGCCCCAGATTGAACCCTGAGCTTTCTGGGCCAACAGAAAGGTAAACAAGATCAGGGATGAAGCCTGCCCTTTCCTTAGAAAAATCTGATTTTCTGAGGTTTTTCTGCGGGATCCTCACAAGAACTCCTGAGGAATGTCATACACTGGGTCTTAATATGACTCTTAATGCTCCTCTAGGACGGCCTTGAGAAAGGGATGTGGGTGCCCACCCTTGCATTGGCCCCAGCACGTGGGCCCTACCTCCCAGGGCGCATTCCTGTTACACCTGCGAGATGCTGCCGCCCATCTGGGCCATTTCCCTGCTCCTCCCTAAGGGCAGGAGCTGAGTGCTGTGCATTTTGCAGTCCTTCCAGGATTACAAAACCAGTGCAGGGTGGGCCCTCGGTTGAACTTAGGGTTGAATGGGCTTCATAGGGTCAGGCTGATGCCCCACTGGTGCTCTGGCCTTCTCTGCCTATGTAGGGGGATGACAGAGTCCATGGAGAAGCTGCCATCAGATCAGGACCCGATCTCCACCATCCCCCACTCCTCCAAGGGAGGACTAATTACCACCGCTCCCTGTTCTTGGCTAATCTGAAGTCATAAAGCATGTTAATATTAGGCCACAACCATTCTGTAAACAGAAGTCTAAAAACATCCTTTTTAAAGGCAGCCTCTGCTTGCTGAGCCTTCTGACATGGGAGTCACCTCCACCCTTCAGGCTGAGATCAGATTTCAGTACGTCCTGAAGGGTCTATGTGAAGAGCCTGTCACCCCCTTGGAGGTCTGGGGCCCAGCCGCTGTCTAGGTATTGCTGGAACCCACAGGAGTCTGGGTGAGTCACACAGGAAATCTGTGCTGCCTGGGCCACTGGTCTGAGGACCACACACTGTCCTCCTGAGCTTGTAGTGATGGCAAGGTCTTCACCCTCTGCCCTGGCCAGAATGGTAGCAAAGAACAAGGTCACACATCCCAGGCACAGCAGCTAGTTATTAAGACTGAGGTGATAATTTCATGGACTGCTCCCATCTGAAAGATGGCGTGGCCTTATTTTCAGGGCCAAGCACAGTTTACCAAGGGATGTTTAGAAAAGAGACTTGATATTTATAGTCTTTAAGCTGCATGAGTGAAGATGTCGGGAAGATATGTCTAGAGACAGAGTGAGCTGGATCTTCTCATTTCCCAGTAAGGACAATGATCCCAGGGAAACTTGAAACCCAAATCATTGAGCCAGAGCACAGGGGCGAGAATGTTAGATGCTGAGAAGGCGTATGGAATGAGATGGATTGACAAGGCCTTAAGTCCATTCCTGTGGGACCAGAGCCAACATATGACAAGGGTAAATGACCTGCCTGGTGGGAGAGGCTTCAGGGAGGAAAACTGCTGATTATAGTTGGGCGTCCTTGGGTCTTCATAGGACCATCGTGCCAGTCTGTGTTGCTGCAGCTCCTTGGTGGTGGCAGCTGCATCATCTGATCCAGAAGGACCACTATGGTTCCAGAGGGATGAACAGCTGGAGAACAGGAGCAGCTCTCAGCAACACACAGGGCTGAGAAAAGACACTGACGTGAAGTCTATCCTCCAAGCCCACAGGAGCAGCTGCTCTGGGTGACAGGATGACATTAGGTCCCATGTCACTGGTGCTTTCATTCACTGAGCACCTGCCGAGGGCCAGGCCCTGCTCTGTGTTCTGCAGGCCCAGTGCACCCTGGTTTGTGCAGTCCCCAGCCTATAACTGAGAAACAGAGAATAAGATTCACGTAGATGGTGGGGCTAGAGCAGCGTTTTCATCCACATTTATAGAGAAACAAAGCCCATGCCCCTCCCTTCTTTCCTACTTGTTCACTCTTGGTCTCCAGTTGCTCTTTCCTCTCATTCTTTCTCCTTCCCACTTCTCTCCCCTTCCCTGTCTTGCCTCCTTCCCTCCTTTATCTTCTTCTCCTCTAGCTATCGTTTGAATGTGTCCTCAAAGCTCACAAGTTAGGAAGTTAATCCCCACTGCACCAGCATGAAGGAGACGAGTAGGTCGGGAGACTCTGTCCTCATGAATGGATTAGCGTCAACATCCTAGAGTGGGTTGGTTATCCCCAGAGTGGGATTGTGAAGGTGAGTTTGTCCTCTCTCACTCTTGCTCTCCTGGGCTCTCTTGCCCTTCTGTCTTCGGTCATGGGGTGACACAACAAGAAGGCCCTCAGCAGATGTAGGCCTCTCCACCTTGAGATTCCCAGTCTCCAGAACTGTAAGAAACACATGTCTTTTCTTTATAAATTATCTATTCTGTGGCATTTTGTTACAGCAGAATCCATTTTAACTGCATGATATCCAACCCAATCTTGCATAGACTGAGTTTATAGGCACTGGGCACAGGGAGATGCGTGAATATTTCCCTGACTTGTACTTGCAAATGTGCTTACTAACTTCCAGGCAAATTGTTTGTGCACTGTATTTCTCATTGAAAAATCAAAATGAAATGAAGACTCATCTCTCTTTGGTTGGTTTCTTCTTCTATGCAGTGTTCAATTAATTATTTTAAGTGAACCCTACAAATGGTTAATTCAGAGGAGCTTCAAAAGAGAGGGGCATGCTGGGTGACTAAGGATGCCCCAAGGCTGGGAAGGGAAGAGAAGAAAATTTAGCATTCCTTACAGTAAATCAAAGTTTTTTTTGGCAGTTCCTAAACTCTTCAGGAAAGTAGAGCTTTCTTTACTGAGAAATCTCTCCCTAGTCTTGGGATCCATTTTGAATTTAAGTCTTTCTGAGCCACTGACTGTTTACTGTGAGTTCCTATGATCTTTAACTGCAAGCTGGGATTTTGTAGTTTAAAGAATATTGAATAGGGAGTCTTTCCCCTCATGTCTCCAGGGGGAAAGATTCCCTATTAAATAAATAGTGCTGGGAGAACTGGATATCCACATGTAAAAGACTG
>CAUYTI010052366.1:0-27022 GCA_963575145.1 Galago senegalensis | reverse complement strand
CATTCACATTAATTGAGATTATTGATAAGCCTGGTAAAATTTTGGGTATTGAGTTTTTCGAAAGTCCAATGGTCATTTTTAATCCTTTTGCCACTATGGAAGTTGGAATTTGATCAAAAGTTTCTGAGTGAGTTTACTTTTTTGGTGGAGGATTTCTTTGGGTATCTTTAATTTTAACTTTAATTTGGGCTTGGTTTTTAAATGTAAGCACTTGATTGTTAAAACTATTTTTGCTAAAGTAAAAGGTGATGAAATGTCTGTCATCTTTAAGAAATAAAAGATTCTCTCAGGGCTACCATTAAAGTTCTTATTTTCTTGAACTGAGAGTTACAAAATCCTGAGCTTGTTGATTTCATAAGCTTTCCAGGGGACATAAATAAATAAATAAATATAAATAAAATTTTACTCTATATTTTTGTAGTCATCACTGCTATCATAAAGGTCAAGTACTGGAGCCCACTGCTTTTCCATGCATCTCATTTTACTGTATTACTGGTGACAACTTAGACATGATGCTACCACATGATAGATATAGCAGTATCCTATTTTTAGTTGATAGGGAGTTTAATGCAACATTTAGGGCTACTGGTATAACAAAATCAGTTCTAAGATTTTATCTTTGAGAATCTATTTCATGATCTTCTGCATAGTGCTAATTGCTATCAGTCAGGAAAAAGAAATTACACTAGAAATTTTTGCATCATGAGGTCATCACTGAGAATTGAATATGTAAGTATCAGAGGATTGACAAATCAAAATCATAACATGGAAGATACCCAGATAAAACATTTGCAGGAAGCAGCTGCCCTCCCTGAGGCTGAGGGAATAAAAGGTTATCATAACCTAGAATTTCAGACGAGGGAACCTGCAGACTAGAGTCTCAGATCTTTGCCACATCTGGATGCTGCGGATGCTTCTGAGAGATTGTAATGAAGTTGATTCTGTGAGTGTTAGAAGAAAAGAAAGTAAAGCCCTTCTCTGTTCTTCTACATTCTGATCTCCCTTTGTTGCTTCCTATTGACTGACTTAACTTGAACTGCCTGGAAAATCATTCTAGAAAATGCAATATGCCAATTCCTAGCTCATAGAGGTATTTCATAAAGGAACATAGAAAAGGGGATTTGGAACTGAAGGACAATAGGTACCTAGCCAGCATGCAGACAGTCCATGAAAGTGTTATAGAAACAGTGATTTTTAAAAATGCCACATAGGGATGAGTAGGAGTTAGGCCAAATGGAAGGAAAAATCTTTCAGTCAGAGAGAACTACTTATGCAATGGCCAGAAAGAAGAGAGAATAGCAGTTTTAGGCAACTAAATGTTGGCAAAATGAGACTCATGCCATTTTCCTTATACAACCCAGGAAAAATTGCGTTGTTTAAAGAAAATGTCCTGTGTATTCCTGGCTAAGACCAAAACAATGATTCCTAGGTTATCTATGATGTATTCCTGATATTACTTCAATAACAGAAACTTATAGGTTCACAGACCTTGTATATTTCCCAAATTTAGTGTCCAAAGAGGCTGCAAAACAGTTTGGTTAATGTTTGCAATTTTGTTTTTCCCTTCTATTCATATTCTCTTTTTCTCTGTATGTGTGTATATATGTGTCCATGTATACAGAATGGCCATAAAGTTTGTGTGAAATTTAAATTTAAATGGCCACCCTGTGTGTGTGTGTCTGCCCTCTGTATCTGCAGGTTGTGCATTATCTGTGGACTCAATCAACTATATATCAAAAAATACACAAAAATAACTGTAAAAAAGAGAAAATAGTGATACAGCAATAAAAAATACAAGTGAAAATAGACCATAACAACAATTTACATAGTGTTAAAGATGAGTTAAAGTATATGAAGTGTGTATGTAAGTTAATATGTAAATAATAGCTAAATAATATAAATATTATACCATTTTATAAAAGGGACATGAGCACCCTTAAATTTTAGCATCAATGGGAGATCCTGGAACCAATGTCTCATGACATCACACTGTGAAACAACTGTGTGTCTACCTATATTATATATCTATATCTATTTTTTGTTGTTTGTTTTTGAGACAGTCTCCAAAACAATCCGGACATCACATTGTGGAACAAGTGTGTGTCTACCTATGCTATATATCTATATCTTTTTGTTGTTGTTTGTTTTGGAGACAGTCTCACTTTGTCACCCTCAGTAGAGTCCTGTGGTGTCATAACTCACAGCAACCTTAAACTCTGGGCTTAAGTGATCCTCTTGCCTCAGCCTCCTGAGTAGCTGAGACTATAGGTGTCTGCCATGATGCCCGGCTATTTTTAGAGACAGAGTCTTCCTCTTGCTCAGTCTGGTCTCGAACCTGCAAGCTCAGGCAATCCACCCACCTTGGCCTCCTAGAGTGCTAGGATTAATGGCATGAGCCATCACACCTGGGTTTTATATATCTGTATCTATCTATATATCTGTATCTATATCTTTTTATCTATATTGATCTGTATATGTCTTTCTATTTCCACTATTTCACACACACACACACACACATATTTTTGGGATAAAAAACCTTAAAGCCAGCAAGAGAACCTAGACTCTAGTAGCTTTACATGTTTTTGTTTTAGATATTTGTTTTTCATAGAAAATTATTTCCAAGGATTTCAATCATTTCTTTTCCCTCCTGGTGGGAAGACCTATCTCATATACCTACATGTTGTAAAGTAATTTTAGCTCGTGTGACTGCAGCTTAGTGTTTTCAAAGGACATCAATCACCACTTACTTTTAATTGAATCAGAGGATACCTGTGTGGGAGTCAGCCCTAGAGAACAGGGATGTCTCATTTATGTACTTGATCTCTTGCACCTTCAGTCTTAAAGGAAGGGGAAGAATTCCCAGATTTGTTGTCTACCTCAGGCTACTGTGCTTTCTATTTAGATTTGGGCTTAAACAGGTGGTTAGAATGGATACTTGGGTGCTAACATCCCATGGTCAATAATGCCATGCAAACCATTTATAATTTTACTTTCTTTTGAACTCATTGAAGCTTCAAATTTCTCAGAGCTGGATTTCTCTATGTATTGAGTACATGACACATAGCACATTAACTATGGAATGATGGCTTCATGATTTTGTTTAATCATCTATCATCACTGGCTGTCAGAAATAGAGGTTTATTGACTTCTCTCTCTTTTGCTTTTAGGATCTAAAAATAATTGACAATACTTTTTCCTTCTCCTTCATTTAATTTTTCTTATTGTCACCTTGTACACATTATCTGTGGTTAATTAAGAAAGGCTTTTTCAACTCTACTGTTTTCTTTCCTTACACAGTGTGAAACTAAGGCATCCAGCTTACATAATTTTCTCCTTCATTATAAACAAAAATAAGAAGCTCAATTAGAAAAAGAACCCATTATGTTGCTTCCCAGGTGTCTGCACTTATTAGAAGTGTTTATATCTAACAGAACTGGTGGGGGGAGATGAAAACACACATTTTAGAATGATTTGGGGTAGGCCTTGGAAAACATATGACTATCTCTTGGTAGAGGATATATTAGAGATCACAATTATTCATTAGTGATTGGCACTGAGTAATTAAGAGATAAATTGGAAGAGAAGATAGAAATGTCTTTGAATTTTAGTAAATAAAAATTACAATAATGAATAAATATGTTCTGATGAATAAATGAGCACATTTATGCCTTACTGTATCTGAATTTCAATGACAAGTTCTGCACATAATCTCAATGCATTTATTAATAATGGATATAAGATTACATTCAAAGCAAAAGGCTTTGTATTGCATTTGATACAAGACTGTATTCAAAGTGAAAGCACTGCTAAGTAGTTCTACGTTGTAAAGAGTGGCGTCAGGCATACCCTATAAAGCTTGGTTAAGAAGAGACAGCATCAGTTTCAAAGGGCATCCTCTTTAGTTGCCCTTTATCAGTCTACCTAAGTCTAGATTGGAGGAAATAAAAGAATCTTTGGGCCAACTGAGTTTCGACCTGTGAGAGAGTGCCAGAAATTCTCCTTTCTTTTCTTTTGGGGGAAGAGAGTGGAACATTTTGGTGTAAGCCAAAAGACTGTACTCCAAGAGATCCACTCACAGAGCCTAGAAGTGTCTGAAGAAGGTCTGAGTGGTATTTGAATTGTGAGTTGGATGTTTGCTTATGCAGTGGAATTATTAATCCCTCCACATGCCTTTTTGAAAACAGGATGTGGAAAGTATGAGAATAGGGGGAAGAGAGTTGAACATTAAGAAAGTCACACTGGTAGTGTTTGGTAGGTAAAGGATGATGATTCTTCCATGGAGCAGGTGGGCACTCTGAAAGGGAACCAGGCTTCAGTCATGTTGCTGAAAGCAAGAAGTCCTAGAATGCTTCATGGAGGGATGGGAGGTCAGGGCAGGGTGGATGAGGTCTCACTGAGGAGATTGTCTACATCAAGGAACTGGGTCCTTCTGCAGGGTTTCCTGAAGAATCTGCACATATTCCCTGTGTGAGGGTCCAAATCTTTCAATGTCCATGACAGAGAGAGAGTATCAGCAGTCAAGTAGATGGAGATCAGGGAGGTCAGAGACATCCCTCCCTGTTCCTCTTATCTTTTCCAAAGCTCCAAACTGTGGAGGGGAAGGGTGGTGGTGGAGCAGTGGAACTTGACTGAAATTGACTGTAAAGCATTGTTTTGTCTGAAACATCATTAAGGGGAAGGCAAGAGTGATTTGATATAATTCATTTAGAATTAAAGATCAGAGAGAAACAGAAAAGCTTCCTGTGTCTGTACCCCTTTGAGTCAGACCATTCAAAACACCCACGAGGAAGTGCATGATCTTATTCCTGACCATGTTTCTGATTTCATCTTCTACAATGATCTTCTGAATTCAGATAGTTTTAGTTAGATGGAAGCCAAGGTCTCTTCCACCATAGAACTTGGCATTCCCTCTGCCTGGAAGGCTCTTTCCTGGATCTTCTCCAAACTGGCTCCTGTCTTCCCTCACGACTCAGCTCAAATATCTCTCCCTCAGAGAGGTATTTCCTGACTGTCTAATTTTACTCCTCTCCCTTGTGCAGTTACTTCATTCATCCCATTGCACTGTTATTTCCTCCATGCTATTATTTATCACCATCTCTAATTATTTTAATTGCTTATTTGTTTACTTGTTTATTGGCATTGAATTAGTAGTCTGTCTTGCTATATCTCAGTGCCTGGGATATAAACACTCAATAAACATGTATTAATGAGTGAGTGGAATGAGCCTTAGTAAGTAAAGAGAACCTTCAAGGTTACTGGTAAATAGTCAGAGAAAAAATAATTGCCATGCACCTCTCTTCCAAATGTAAAATGGTGGCTAATGACAGAATTAATCAGGGCTCTACCTTAAGGCCTTTCATTGTAAGACAAAACATGCTTCAATCAGCTCTGTTTTCCTTGGGGCAAAATCCTTTTAGAAAGCAAAATGGAATAATAATTTGTGTTTACTATGTATCAGGTGCTTTAAACATTTAATTATTTAATTCTAAAAACTCTTTGAGGTCAGTATTGCCATTTTATACATTTAGAATATAACCATTTTATAGAATAATAATCTAAGGCTTGTGATGAGTATGTGACTAGGAATTTGTTGTGTCAATACTGCATCCAACTCTGTTTGGCTTCAAAGTCCAAGTCTCCCTGGAACGTCATTATTACTTTCCATCTTAAAATTCTCAGCCTGCTAGTGACATCACATATGACATCACTGGTGGCCCCAACTCACTGTTTGGTTTTGGTTATAGAATCAGGGGCTCATTACAACAAAGTCTTGAATTTGTTTATTTTATCTTGTTTTGCATGATTGTTTGGAGAGAACCCTAAAGCCCTAAAGAGTATGAACTGTAGAACCATCTTTCACTGGTTGTTTGAGACAAGGGTTATCTGTGCAAGTGATTTAGGGGGAAGTATTTCCAGGAGAAACTGTTAAGAGCATGAGGGAGGCAGGAGAGAGCAAAGCAGAAGCCATGCAAGAGGCTAAGTCTTGGGTATAGATCTGGGAGGATTTAGTTGGTTTCTTCAGGGCAATTGCTGAGGGGAAGACACATCTCAGAGTTATCTTGACCTGAGGGGAGGATGTGGGCTTCTATACTCCCCTGCCAGTCATGGGCAGGTTGGAGGTAGTAGGGTACAGTTGTGCAAACTTCAGATAGTTCTGGCTCTGTATTCTTGCAGTCCACACTGTGCTCAATCTCACAAACACCCAGTGGAAGATAGTCGCATGTACAGGACTTGGAGGAAAAAAGCACACTAAAGCCCGAGGAGAGATGTGTAGAGATGATAGAAGGGGTCCCAGAAGACCTGAGCAATGCCCAACCAGTGCCTACTATACTGATCATAGCTGTCAGGTCTTCGGTCAGCTGTCGTATTTTAAAGGAAAATTAAATACATTTCTATTGTATAAGAAAAAAAAATACCTGAAAGTTCATCTTTGTCATGGCTGGGCTATTTAATTTAAGCTCCAGTGGTATTCTTCCCAGCTGGGTATTTTGAAATGAAGGTGCAGGGTGACATGTTTTTTGCCAAGTTGGCTGTCAGTGGAAATGGCATGTTGTTCTAGTTGAGGCCTGGGGCCCTAAAGGAGCGGGCCCTGGGAAAGGGCGCCATCACTGATTTATGTGCATGGAATGCCCTCTGACTCTATCTTTATTGTCTCCTCAGCCCTAGACCTCAGCACATTTATTGCTTCAGAGGCCAAATGCTCTCAAGGCAATCTACAGGATGCCTCTCTTTCTAGCCGCTTCTTTATACTGAGAACCTTTATAGTCTTTGCATCACTCCCAGTTAGACTTCACTTCTGTTCTGCGGTTTTCTGATCCTCCCCAGCAATTCCTTTCTTTGACATGCTGGCAGAATATGTGGCTCCCTTATTCTTTAGTTCTCCCTGTGTTCAGTCTCTCTCTGTGTTTAAATTACCATCATTCCCTTATTTTCAGCGAAAGCTTAAAATGGTAACATGGCTAGTGCAACAACTGACTTTTAAAAAATATTTCTTCTCAAATCCAATACTTTCATTTTTTCTTCTGAGTATAAATTACTATCTAATAACTTCAGTTTAATTTGCTTTTTATTTTTGTTGCAGCTCACGTTAATTTAACAGGCAAAAGAAAAATCTAAAATAAGTTCAGGTACAGTGGAATCCAATTCATGGTTATTTGCCAGAGTTGAGTTAAATTTATAATTATTTGCCAGAAGTGATTTCTTATCTCAAAAAAGGTAATTATAATATTCTAAATATTTCTATATGCATTTTGCAAATTATCAATTATGCAATAAATGATGAGTTTACTACGATGGTTAATTGCATGTGTCAATTTGGCTGACATGGTACCCAGACATTTGGTCAAAAATTATTCTGGCTGTTTCTGTGAAAATATTTTTTGAATGAGACTAATATTTAAATCAGTGGACTTTGAGTAAGGCAGATTACTCTTCATAATGTGGTTATATCTCATCCAATTAGTTGAAGGCCTTTATCAAAAAGACTGAGAAAGAAAGAATTCTACCAGCAAACTGCTTTTGGATTCAAATTGCAACTCTTCCTTGGGTTTCTTGCCTGCCAGCTTGCCCTGCTGATTTTGGGCTTTCCAAGCCTCCTAAATCATGTGAGTCAATTTCTTAAAATTTTTCATGTCTCTATGTCTATGTATTTATATCTATCTATCCAGTTAGTTCTCTTTCTCTGGAGAATCCTGACTATACGCCTCCCTACTTTAAATTACTTTGTTAAAACCTTATCTTTTGAAAAGGGGAAAAATTCTATAGGCCTAAGGGCTTAATCACCATTTGAATTTTTTCAGAAATCATAAATGTGGGATGTGATGTATTTTTGATAATTACTAGTGCCTGTATGTGTCCCATAATACTCATGTGTTAGTAACTTACATCTCCAGTGGAGCCATGTGGGGAGGTGGGGCCTTTGGACCTTTGGAGAGGTGTTTGGGTCACAGGGCTCCACCCTCATAAATAAACTAAGGCAATTATAAAAGTCATGGTAAAAGGAATTTGGCCCTTTTTTGTTTTCTTCCTTCTTCTCTCCATTGGAGGAGGTGGTGTTCAAGGTGCTATCTTGGAAGCAGAGAGCAGCCCTCACCAAATACTGGTGCATTGATCTTGGACTTCCCAGTCTCTAGGACTGTGTAAAATGAATTTCTTTTTTTTTATAAATTACCTAGCGTGTGACATGTTGTTATAGCAGTATAAATGGACATTGATCTACAAACAAACATATACACATTAAAGGAAAATAACAACAAAGGCCTGTCTCAATACTCCTTAACCATTACTGTTGACTAAGATTTTTATGTTTTGTCACTCTTCAGCCCTCTCAGTAATGAATAGGCCATGGACCATCTTCTTAAAAAGGCTTTAATATATATTTTTCATATTAGAGTAATATATATACTTTGTTAAAGAAAAACTATAAATATCCAGTGTTGGACCATAGTTTTTATTAAAATAGCATTTAAATATGAATAAATAGGAATGAACGCTTCTATTTTGTTAACTGATATTATCCCAACTCCTAGATTAGTACTTGGCATATATTAAGTATATCTGTTACTCACTGGGGAATGAATGAATGCTTATAGTTCTTATGAAACTATAAATTTCAAAGCAAATTTCAATATTAGATGCATAAAAATCCAATAAACTGAGATATTTAGTAATATTAATTTGATATCTTATATGTATGTTTTATTAAAATTTTATTTCTACTTTCAGACCAAATACAATACTATTGTTATGGTTGAGAAGTGTTTGATTTTAACATTTCTATTGAAATCATATGAGCAGGAGGCCAAAGGTAGGTGACTAGATCCAGTTAGAACACACTTGTTCCATGGAAAGGCATCAAAATAGCAAGTAGGTAGTGAAATTATGAAAAAGCAATAGTCCTGGGATATGACAGAGAAGTGATAGGAAGAGGAAATGATAGGAGAGGAAAGGGAGGAAGCCTGTTTCACCAGGATTTCCTGGGAACTGGGAGAAGCCACCAGGTACCAGAAACAGTGTGTGACCTCCAAGGCTCCATGTATCCACTGTGGACTTTTACCATTTAGTTATGAGAGAACTCCTTGGCCCTTGTGAGCTTCCTGAGTAACATAGGGAGCTGCCTAAAGATTGTACAGAGGCATTGATCTGGAAAGTGAGCTCAGGTGGAGTCCCTCCTGCTCCGTCTTTTGGCAGTTTTTGTAGGATTTGCACAAGTTCCTCTATGTATGTCTGCTAGAATTTGACTGTGAATGCGTCTGGTCCTTAATTCTTTTTATTGGGACATTTTTTGTTATTGCTTCAATCTCACTACTCATTATTGGTTTATTCAGGAGTTGATTCTTGTATTTTTTTGGGGGGGGCTCTCTATTTCATTGAGTTCCACTCTTCTCTTTGTTTTCTTAGTTTCTTGTGGTGCATTGTTAGATTATTAATTTATGACCTTTCTACCATTTTGATGTAATTATTTAATGCTACAAATGTCTTTCTTAGTGCTACTTCTGCTTTATTCTACTGGTTTTGGTATTATGTATTTTCTTTCTTATTTATTTTAAAAAGTTTTTAATTTTCACCTTTATTTCTTTTTTGACCCAGTGATTATTCAGAAGCATGTTGTTTAATTTCCATGTTTCTATAGTTTCTGAAGTTCCCCTTTATAGTGATTTCTAGCTTTATCTTATTGTGGTCTAGAAGACGTTTGATATGATTGCCATCTAAAGAAAATTGTTAAGACATGTTGCTTAGAAGTGATCTCTCTTAAAGAATGTCCTGTGTGATGTGTTGATAAAAACAATGTATATTCTATAGTTGTTGAGTGAAATTTTCTGTAAATGTCTGTTAAGTTCATTTGGTCTAAAGTCCAATTTAAGTTTAATGTTTCTTTGTTGATTGTTTATCTTGATTATCTGTCTAGCTCTACGTAGGGTATTGAAGTCTCCCACTATTATTGTATTGCTGCCAATTTCTTTAGGTTCATTAATGTTTGTTTTGTGAATCTGAGTGCTCTACAGTGGGGGAATATAAATTTAGGATTGTTATATTCTCTTGATGAATTGTTTTATCAGTATATAATGACCTTGTTTGTCTTTTTTTAAAAATTGTTTTTGATTCAAAGTTTTACCTGATATAACTATAGCTAGTCCTGCTTGCTTTTGGCTTCTGTTTGCATGGAATATCTTTTATATTTTTTTACACCCCTTTAATTTTAGTCTATATGTGTCTTTATGGTATGGCAAGTTTCTTGTAAGCAGCATATGTTTAGATCACATTTTTTTTCCCCAAATATCTATTCTGCCAATCTGTTATATATCTTTTAAATGGAGCATTTAATTAATTTATGTTCAAGGTTAATATTGACATGTGAGACTGTTCTTGTTATATTGTTAATTTCTAGTTGTTTTATAATTTCTTTGTTTCTTTTCTTCTGTCTTTTTTGACTTTGTGGTTTGCTGAATGTCTGTCATGTTGCCATTTAATTCATTTTTCTTCCTCTTTTAGTGATTATTTTATAAAACCTGTGAGTTTTATATTTTTGTTTGTTTTCATGATGGTGAATATTGACCTTTTATTTCCATTTTTAAAACACCTTTCAGTATTTCTTGTAGAGCTGGTCTAGTGGTGAATTATCTCAGCATTTGCTTGTCTGGGAAAGACTTTCTTCTTCATTTATGAAGCTTAGTCTGGCAGAATATAATACTTTTGGTTCATAGTATTTTACTTACAGCACTTAAAAAATAGTATCTTATTCTCTTCTGGCCTATAACGTTTCTGCGGAGAGGTCTTCTGTTGGTCTGATGGGGTTTTCTTTATAGATGACTGGACAGTTTTCTCTTGCTAATTTTAAAATTCTCTCTTTCACTTTGGCTTTAGTCATTCTGATTATAACATGCTGTGGTGAAGTCCTTTTTGTAGTATATTTGCCTGGGGCCTCCTGTATTTGCATGTTTTGCTGTCTTGGTGTTTCTGAGAATATTTCATCAAATTTTCCTTAAATAGGTTTTCTAAGGTTTTTGATTTCTCTTTCCCCTTTGAAATACTAATACTTTATAAGTTCAGTCACTCTATGTCATCACAGACATCTTAAAGGTGATGAGATGCTCATTATTTTTTATTTCTTTTTTCCTATTTTTGTCTGACTGGATTATTTCAAAAGATCTGCCTCCATATTTTGAGATCATTCTGCTTAGTATAGTCTATTTTTATAGATTTTGAATGTATTTTGTATTTCCTTCAATGAATTTTTCAGCTCTAGAATTTCTGAGTCTTTTTAAAAAATGATATCTATCTTCTTGGTAAAGTTCTCATTTATTTCCTGAATTGATTTTCTGATTTCTTTATGTTGATTTTCAGATTTCTCTTCCATCTCATTTATCTTGTTTAAAATCAACACTTGGACCAGGTCTGGTGGCTCACACTTGGGAGGCTGAACTGGGTAGATCACTTGAGCTCAGGAGTTTGAGACTAGCATGAGCAAGAGTGAGAACCCCATCTCTACTAAAAATAGAAAAATTAGCTGGGCATTGTAGTTCCAGCTACTCAGGAGGTGGAGACAAGAGGATTGGCTGAACCCAAGAGTTTGAGGTTGCTATGAGCTATGATGTTGTCATCGTATTCTACTCAGGGTGACAGAGTGAGACTTTGTCTCAAAAAAAAAAAAAAAGTTGGCACTTGGAGTTTTTAATCTGGTGTTGCAAGGAATTCTTTTCGCTTGGGATTTGTTGCTCAACAATTGTTGTGGCCTTTGGTGGTATCATATTTCCTTGCGTTTTCATGTTCTTCCATTGATATCTGTGTATCTGATGTAGTAGTTACTTGTTTCGATTTTTTGAAATTGCTTTTAAAGGAGAAAATTTTTTCTGAAGATGTATATGTGCTGTTGGTTGAGTAGGACACTTTGGCTTTGATTTTAGGTGCCTGTAGTAGTGTGATCATTGTATGATTTCTTAGACAGTACAGAGAGCCAGTGTTATCTGTAATTTTCCTGGTAGCTTAGGGAACAAGTTACTAGTTGAGGCTGTGGGAGAGTTTTGCTGGGGACTTGAACAGCAGCTGAGCCAGTAAGGGCCCTCATGATGAAGCAGTGGGCTGAATATGTCTGATATTAGCCTCCAAAGCAGCATATAGTGGCAGCAGTGTTGGTGTGTCCTGGAGCCTATTCTTGGGCCTTTAGGTAGCTTCCTCAGATGCTATTAATTGCAGCAGACAGCTTGGTAGATGGGTGAATTCTCAGATCCCTGAGCAACTGCTATGACACAGGAGTTGGCAGAAGCAGTGTAGAGCCACCCACTAGGACCCAAGAGGTTTGTGCTGGTATCACTCATAGTTGTAATGGACTGGGCAGGCTAGAGTCCCATAGACACCTATAACGGGTTGAGTGGTATTGTCCTAAGTGTGCTTAGGAGAGCATGGTCTCCTTTGCCCCTTCCAGGCCAGGTTGTGCTGCAGTCATTTTACCTTGAATTCAGCCCGAGGATGGGGCATGGCCTTGGCTTAAACTTTCAAAATTGTGTCAGCTGTGGCTTGCAATCAAAGAGGGAAGAGTCTCTTTTGGGCAAGCAGCATGGGCAAGAAGTTGTGGGGGTGCTATCTCCTCATGTTATAGTCTCACAGGAGCCTGTGGGAGGGCAATGGCATTATCTTAGATATGTGAAGGAGGGCTGGCCTTTCCTGTCTCTCCTTAATTGGCAGGGCTACAGCTGTATCAGCCCATAGTCAACCCAAGGATGTGGTGAAGACCAGTGTTAAACTCTCAAAATGGTGCCTTGGACCTGTGACCATTAAGGCAGGACCTATTCAGGCAGGCACCATAGGCAGGAAACTCATGTCTTAGTCCCAACAGCAGCCTACAGCAGGGTGCTAGGGACCTTTCCTGGAGTGCATAGAAACACCTGGCTCCTCTGTTTCTCCTCAGAGCTGTGTAGTGGCTGTGGGTGTGCCCATAGTTCCCTGGTATCTAGGCTATCAGAATAGTACCTTGCTCTGGCCACTCTAGGCTCAGATGCCTGTGGGATTCTGGATGAACTCTTTTGCTGAAACAACATCTCGGTATAGTTTCTGAGCAGCTTCTTTTTTTAGGTCTGAGACCTGCATGGGTTGGGGGATTCCTTTATAACCAACATCATAAAAGCTCATCTTGGAAATCAGAGCCCTGGGGACTTCTCTTTTACTGTTGACTGCATTTAGGAGCTTCTCTGCTTACTATTCTGGTTCCTCTCCATGGAGAAGGCACATACTACCTGTTTCTAGTCAGCCATCTTGATCCTATCGCCTCTAAAGGAGATTTTATTTAATTAAACTTACTAAATCAATTTAGCTCCCAGGTAAGGTTATAGGAAGAGTGGAATCTGCTCTGTCTTGAACACTTTTTGCTCAGATGTCTCTCTTGGCAAATTTCCTTTACCACCTTTGCTCAAATATTGCTTTCTTCTTGACACTTCCCTGTCTATTAAAAAATGATACCCCCAGAAAATCCTGTCTTCTTCCTTGATAATTTTTCATGTTGGCATTTGTTATAATACAATGTACTACCTGTATACTTTCTCTCTCTTTCTTTCTTTTTTATGCTCTGAATGTGACAATGTATTTTTTTTATAGAAATTATAGCTACGTAATAAATATCAGTTTATATATATATATTTAAAGAATGATCTAACTTGGTTATCTGTCCATGTTTGTAAGTATAAGATATAGCTCACTATTTGTAACTTTTGTTTATAGTATTCCCCTCAAAAATATACTATAATTATTTACTTATTCTCTTACTGATGGAATTTCCCCTCAGTTTATTGCTGTTGCAAAAATGGCTGCAATAAAGATCACTTTGCAGGCTTTCTTTTACACATGAACAAATTTTTCTAAGACTTTTTTGAGGAAGTATGATTTGTAAGTTGTGGGCTGTTGTTTTTATGGTGCATATTTTGGACTGATACAGAAAAATCAGTCCAAATGTCCATTTATTGTTATCTCTTATCATTGTCTGGGTTGCTTAGGCTCAGTTGAGTGATTCTCATTTGAGTCCTCTCAGGTGGCTGTAGTCAAGTATCTGGTGAGTCCACAGTCAGTCATCTGAAGGCTCAAATGGGCTGATATCCAAGAAGGTTTCTTTATTCACATGTATAGAGCCTCATTTGGGATGACTGGAACTGATGGGGAGTAGTCAGACATCTCTGTGTTTCTATGTGCCCTCCCTGCATGGCCAGCTTGAGCTTCCTTACAGTATGGTGATATCAGGGTAGTCAGACTTCTTACAGGACAGCTAACTTTCCCCAGAGCCACTGTTCCAAGGAGTAAGCTGAAAAAGGTACAAGCTTTCTTCTGACACAGACTTGGAAATTCCTCGAAATAATTTCAGCTGTATTCTCTTGGTTAAACAGGGAGAAAGTGGGGGGAACTACCCAAAGACATGAACGGAGATGTGGCTCATTTGGGGGTCATATTTGGATATTAAATACAAAGATTATGGCTTTCTCAGTGAATTTTAGCAGAACTAATGTTAAAGCAGAGATTTAGTGAAAAATAAGCCTCAAATTAATAGACTAAGTATATTTATCTTTGTAACACTACTTGGTTTCCTATAATTTTTGAATCCATTCTATGTTCCATGTTGGTCCATATAAAATCTCTTCAGGGAATTAATAGTCTAGATCCAAGAATTCACAAAGATGTTTATAGTCCCCTCTTGACACTTGACACACGAAGAAACAAAGGCTCAAAGAAGTTAGAGTAACATGTTCAAGGTAGTTGACATGTACATATAAGTAGTTTGTAGCACAAATAGGAATAGGACTCTTTCAACGTTCTTTCCCTCATGTTTTATTTTATTGTGAATCAGTTTTAATGGGAGATAGTATATCTCCTATAGGAAGATGCTTGTGTTCATGTACAGTTAATAATGCAAGAAGTGGTGGGTGGTAGCATTTATTATTTAGAAAGCAGGATGTGAGTTTAATCTTTTTTTGATAAGTATTTGCAATGGTTTTAATGACCTACTTCTTAGAAATAGTGCTTGCATTGATTCGTTTCACTAGGTGATATATTTCGGGGAATAAAATACAATCTTACTGCACCATTTATGGTTGATAAACCAGGAATCAGCTTGTTTCATAAAACAGTCTAGAAGGTGGTTAGAAATGACTTTTGGGTCATAGCTCATGGTCCACCAATGCCAAGGAAACAGGGATGCTTGGCACATGGGATGATAAGTAATTACGTACTAGGCATCATACTTCTAAGAAATGTGTTCTGTTTTTTAAAATACAAATCTATTAATTTATTCTAGAAATTGGAGGTATGATGTGGATATTATGGAAAAAGGGCAGGCACTGAGTTCTGTGGTTGGCAGAGTTCAGAGGCCATTCATTGGCGGATCTGAGATTCAGAGCTTGAAGTGAGGCTGAGATATTGAGCTAAACTCATCAGGAATTCTATTGTTCTGGCAGGAGATAAACCTGGATGGTTACCAGAAGCAGCTGTGGGCCAGATGGGACAGACAGTGCTTGCTGCAGCCTAATTCCTGGGAGCTTCTGTGCTCCAAAAGGAAGGCATATGCTTTGCCCCACTTCTGCCTCTACCCAGGATACCACTAATTCTACTCTTCATTTCTTTTTCTGTTCTGTGCCCTGTCCTTTTACTCAAACTTCACTCAACTTTAAGTGCCAACTTCAATTTCCCTTGGAGCTTTCTCCAACAACTCTGTCTTGCACTGGCCACACAACTCTCAAATCTATTTTGTCTATTGGAGTTTTTTTTTCCCCCCAAAATAACATCAAAGAATGTATTTAACCAAACTCAGGTCATAATAGAGCAAATAGGTGAGTAGATTAATAATTCATAATATAGCATGAACTGCCAACAGAGAAGAAAGTCAAAGGAAAGCAGAGGAATTTTTTCTTCTAAGAATTAGAACTGAAGGGCTTTACAATCATCTGGCATCCACTTGATGTATCTATGATTCAAATTTACCAGATCAGAACTCCAGGGACTTTTTGGATTCCTTAAGGTCCTGGTCAGTTGTTGCTACAAAGTAACACTTGTGCTGAGTTACTCTCTTACTAAGCAGCTATTCACATGGGGTCTTTTATGTGTACATGGTAATATTGGCTTCTTGGTAATCCCTAAGGACATTCAATACGACTGCCCCATTTTCTCAGTTTTAGCCATTACTCAGTCAATTATAAATGGGATACATTTGACATACCGATAGTCCATCTCTATCTGCTCTAAGTCCAGTTTAACTTTAATGGAAAAGCTGATAAAGTTGGCATCAATGAGGGCCAGCTGTCTATTATATTGGAAGAATAATTTGGAAGGGTTTGGGGGATTTCTCTTTCCTTCAGCACACTGGGGTCTTTCTTTCTTTTTCAGTTTTAATTGCTCTTTTTCTTTAAGCCCCTGATATCTGGAGACAAAGCATTCACTTCATGGTTACAAACTTCCTTGCTTTCTTTGCTTCTCTATGCTTATGCAACACTCTTGTTTCTTCTGGAATCTTCACCTGTTAGATTGTTTAGAAAAATCTTTGTATTGGCTTTTCCACTTGGGTTAGTATTTGCTATACGTCAGTAGTGTGCCTCAGTGGCTGCATATTATAATCATCTGGGGAGTTTGCAAAAATTCGTATACCCAAACTATGGACTAGATAGAGAATCAGACTCTCTGGAGGTGAGACCCACCTGCATTATTGTTTTCACTTCCTAGGTGATTTAAATATGCAGCCAACTTTATGAACCATAGTCTACATATACACTGTAATTCCCAAGAGTTAAGGGATAGAAGTTAAACTCTTTGTATACTTCATGGTCCTTAGCACAGGCTTGGCCACAGAGTGTTGATTTACAAATATTGGTGCTTGAATCATGACTGGACGAGCCCAGTGCCCACATGTGTGATGAATAGGGTACTTGATTGACATTCCTCTTTAGCAGTCTAGACAGGCAATGATGAAAGCTTAAAGATGCACTCTTTAGATTGAAATAGGATTAAGATCCTGGCTGTGCCACCCAGTAACTCAATGACTTTGAGCAAGTGAATTGAACTCTTTGAGCTTCAGCTCAGCCATCTGTAAAATGGGGAAGAATACACACCCTGTACGTCATAGGATTTTTCTGAGGATGAGTTTTTCTTCAACTGTGGTAAAAAAAAATGCTTATAACATGAAATCTACCCAATTAACACATTTTAAAATGTGTAGTATAGTATTGTTGACTACATGGGCATTATTGTACGGATATCTATAGAAGTTTCTGCATCTTTGTATGACTGAAACTCTACTGGGGTATCAAACCTGTGGCCCACATATTCCACATGTTGCATGTGGATTATGTGAGGATTTTTTTTTTTTTCAGACAGAGTCTCAGTATGTTGCCCTCAGTAGAGTGGCATGACGTCACAGCTCACAGCATCCCCAGACTCTTGGGCTTAAGCGATTCTTTTGCCTCAGCCTCCCAAGTAGCTGGGACTACAGGTGCTTGCCACAACACCTGGCCATTTTTGTTGTTGTTGTTGTTACAGTTGTCATTATTTAGCAGGCCCAGGCCAAGTTCGAACCTGCCAGCCTCAGTGCATGTGGCCAAGGTAGTAACCACTGTGCTATGGGCACCAAGCCTGTAAGGACTGTTTTGCTGTAATGTGGTGTCAGATATCATGAAAATTATGCATGGACCTTTTTTTTGCTCGTCAGCTTTTGTTAGTGTTTGTATATTTCATGTGTGTCCCAAGACAACTCTTCTTTTTTCAATGTGTGGCAGAGAAAAAGGTTGGATACCCCTGCGTCTATACCCATTGCATAGCAACACCCCATTCCCTCTTCCCCTCAGCTCCTGGCAAACACCATTTTTCTTTCTGCTTCTATGAGTTTGACACTACTTTAGACTCTCATATTAGTAGAATCATCAGTAATTTTTCTTCTGTGACTGGCTTGTTTTACCTAGCATATTGTTCTCAAGGGTTACCCAGGTTGTAACAATATGACAGTGTTTTAGTCTTTTTAAAGACCAGATGATATTTCATTGTATGTCTATCTCTGTATTCATCATCTGTCAATAGACAATTAGGTTGCTTCCACCTCTTGCTTTCTGTGAATAAAGCTGCAATGAACATTGGAGTTCAAATACTTCTTTCTGCTTTCAAAATTTTCTTGGTCTTTGACTTTTTGACAATTTGATTAAAACATGATTGAGAGTGATTTTCTTTGGGTTCATCCTTTTTGGGATCTGTTAGGCTTTGTGAATCTGGATATTCATTTCCTTCCACTGATTTGGGAAGATTTTGGACATTACTTCTTTTTTTCTGCAGTTTTTGACTGGGGGCTGGGTTTGAACCTGCCATATGGGACTGGCGGCCTACCCTTTTGAGCCACAGGTGCCGCCCTTGGACATTACTTCTTCAAATGAGCTTTTACTTCCTCTATTCTCTTCTGAGGGTCCCATAATACATTTCATAGTGGTGTGCATGCTAGTGTCCTGTAATCCCATAGGCTTCTTAACTCTTCTTCACTTTTTTTTTTTTTTTTTTGCTTTTCTGATAGGAAAAATTTTAATGAGCTGTCCTTGAGTCAATGATTATTTTTTCTTCTTGACTAAGTCTTCTGTTGAATCCCTTGTGAATTTTTCAAGTCAGTTATTTTATTCTTCAGCTCCAAATTTACTTTTGATATTTTTTAATATCTTCTGTCTCTCTGTTGTTATCTAATTTTGTTTATACATTGTTTCTTGCCTAAGAGTTAAACAGAACCAGCCCTTTAGAAAAATGTAAACATCATTGCTGATTTCAACCAACTGCTTGTTGCTGCCCTACACTTTTTGTGGTATTGACATAACTAACCAGTATTCCTTCCCGATAAGAGACCAGTGACCATGGAGTGGTTCTGGCCAGTCTATGGAGGATGTGCAGTGAGGGTTTTCCTGTCCTCTGTTTCACCTTTTGGCGTCAGAGGGCTGAAAGCTCCACCCTGAGATTCCGCTAATGCTGCCATTTTTTTTATACGTATGATCCATGAAGGGTGTGAAGTTCAATTGTGCATGTATACTGTTTCTCCTTTCATAAATATTCATAATACCTCCTATAAATTATTGAATGTGTATATTTGGACACTCACTCAGTATAAATTCCTGTTCCTTTGCCATTTCCTCAGAGTTTCTGTTTCTGGCTTCCGGCTTCTGGCTATGCCTTCCAGTCTGTCAGAGTGGCCACCTTCAAAACTATTTGAAAAATAAAGCTCTTTTTTCCAAATTTATGAACCTTCTCATTTTTCAGTTGACACTATGCTCACTGAGAGTCATAAAATTCATTCATGGTGGAAGGAAGATGTTATAGCCTGCAAGATGGTCTCTCTTTTGGCTTTTATTTGAAGGCTTCTCTGTTTTTCCTGAGTTTTTGAACCTTTATACCCCTCTGGCAGTGACTGCCTAATGCCATAGTTAGGTACAGTTCTTGCTATTGGGTGTAGGTTAAAAAATGAAAGATTATAGCAGCTCTACATAGTTAAAAATTAAAAATACTTTTCTCTGAAGAGAAATAAATATTATAGGCCGGGTGTCCTTTACCTTCAATTGTAATGAAGAACCTTACAGTAGCTATACTTATGTCTATATCTCTGTCTGTTCATCTATTTTTCTTCTTCTTGATCCAAATTTGTTGGAATTTTTGCTTGAGGACTGCAGTCTCACACTAGTTAGGAAGAACTATTCATTTTTGATAGTGTAAAGAGAAATTAAAAGTGAGAAACACAGTAATGGTGTGAAAGACCGTATTAGAGGCTCCCCCCCTCCCCCCGAATTTTTCTGTGGTATAACATTGACAGCACATAATTACTTAAATACATTGTTCCAGATTCTCCCTGGATCCTCCCAGGATGCTTTTATTTAAAACTGGTAACTTCTGGAACATTTTCCATGGTTTGGCTCCCATGGCTTCCCATGGGTAGTGCAGAACTCTAAAAAGATGTCAATACTTCCCTGAAGACAGAAATTATTTCAGCTTCTTGAGGTTGCAGACCAGCTGTACTGCTGCAGTTCTATGAGGCTGTGACTTCTCTGCATGTTTTATACTCCTATTTTAATTTTTGGAAGGAAAATTCTCTAGGTACTGCTATTGCATGTCCCATATGCTGATTTTTTTCCTTTTGATTATTTGAAACAGGGTGATGTTTCTCTACACACAGGTGACCTTGAAATAGAGGCACTTATCTCAAGATTTTAGGACCTGTGTATTTTCCTCTTTTAAAACCAAGAAATCTCAGTTGTGGAATGCAAGGTTCCCTGAGGCTTTGGACTATACTACCTTGAATTTCTTGTATTCTTCTTCTTCCTCCTCGCCCTGCCTCCCATACACAGATAGAGAGAGAGTTTTATGTACCTTGAATATAGCATCAAGGCAAATTTTCTGAAGACAACAAATGCAAAGAATATACTTGTGGAGAAAGGACGTCTGGATAAAATGATCTCTCTGGGTTTTGGAATGCATTATGTTTTAGTCCTTTTGTTTGTTGAAAATTTTTATTTCCTGATACATTACCTCTAATAAAAGCTTTATATAAAACTAACTGTGGCAAAGGCACTAAAAAAATTTCTACGAAGTTATTTTGGGGGAAGCCCCAAAAGCAGAATTTTAATTAAATGACCTTGAATGACTCTTAAATTTTACATTAACATGAATCCGATTTTTGAATGCTTAGGGTCAGGAAAAGCAACATGAAGCAATGATTAGCATGGGTGGACTATTGAACATGCAAAGCTCTTTTAGGCCCAGAGAAGCAGTATGACAATGTGGTAAATTGCCCTGGCCAGATCTGAGCTGGACATTCCTGGGTTTGAAATTCCTAGACCTGCACTTACTGGGATTGATTACCTTAGGCACACTGCCTAGGTTTCCTGGGATACAGTTTTCTCATCTATACAATTGATGATACTTTATGCATATGGCAGTTGTGAGTATAAATAAAAGCATAAACCTAGTATCTGGCACAATTAGTAAAAGTAAATGGCATGTTTCTCATTTATCACACCAAGAAGTACAGGAGTGCAGTCTGACTGTGTGATCATTCTCAGGTCATTCTTATTTTGCTGCTTTCTTTTTACCCATATTAAGAAAAGTAAAACCTTCATACCACAACTCCAGTGAAATCTCTTGAAAGTTTCGGGATCATTTAAGTCACAAGCCTATGTTTTTTACCCAGCACTTTCTCATAATGTTTATATCCTACAAATAGTGGGGATACATTTATAGAGCCTTTATTCAATAAAGTTTCCCCTGCAAAAAACCCCACTAAAATTAAAGACACATAGAGTTGTATAAATCAACACGGTACCTATTTTTATTACTAAGGAGCTTGCATATTGCTTCTCAGTAGCTTTAAAACTCATGTCAAGTGTCCTGCAACATTAATTTATCACAAATGCTATTTAATATGGTTCTATTTAACTCTAATCATATCGTTTGCATAGAAGGCTATGTGCCAGGCATTGTGCTAAGTGCTCTGTGAGGTTTACAACTGTATTTCTTTATATTACTCAATTAATAAATGAGAAAACTGAATCCAAAAGAGGTCAAGTAACACTACCAGCAAGTTGCAGAGCTGGTATCTGGGAGGTCGGCCTTGGGATGTTCACAGTGTTGATAAGGCTGTGACAATGTGATCTGTGGTGAATTCCTTCCCTTCCCTTCCCTTCCCTTCCCCCTTCCATTTCCCTTTTCCCCTTCCCTTCCCTTTCCCTTTCCGTTCTCTTCCCTTCCCTTTCCCCTCCCTTCCCTTCCTTTTCTCTTTCCCCTTCCCTTCCCTTTCCTTTTTCCTTTCCCTTCCCTTCCCTTTCCCCTTCCTTTTCCCTTCCCCCTTCCCTTCCTTTTCCCTTTCCTCTTCCCTTCCCTTCCTTTACCTTTCCTTTCCTTCCCCCTTCCTTTTCCCTTCCCTCTTCCCTTCCCTTCCCCTTTCCCCTTCCCTTTCCCTTTTCTCCTTCCCTTCCCTTTCCCTTCCTTTCCCTTTCCCTTCCCCCTTCCCTTCCCTTTCCCTTCTCTTCCCTTCCCTTTCCCCTCCCTTCCCTTCCTTTTCTCTTTCTCCTTCCCTTCCCTTTCCTTTTTCCTTTCCGTTCCCTTCCCTTCCCTTTCCCCTTCCTTTTCCCTTCCTTTTCTTTTCCCCTTCCCTTTCCCTTTCCTTCCCTTCCTTTCCCTTTCCCCTTCCTTTTCCCTTTCCTTCCCTTCCTTTCCCTTCCCTCTTCCCTTCCCTTTCCCTTTTCTCTTCCCCTTTCCCTTCCCTTCCCTTTCCCTTTTCCTTTCCCTTTCCCCCTTTCCTTTCTTTTGTCTGAGACAGAAAAGTCCATTTGCTTGGGTCCTGTGTCAGTACACCAAAGGCTGTGTCTAAAAGTGACATTATGCTAAAAGTGACATTTCTTCAAAGGGGTACTCAGTTACACATTGTCCTGGGTAGAGTGCTATAGAGTTATAGCTCATAGCAACCACAAACTCTTAAGCTCAAGCAATCCTCTTGCCTCAGCCTCCTGAATAGTTGGGACTATGGGTGCCTCCCATGATGCCTAGCTAATTTTTTTTGTTTTTAGTAGAGATGGGATCTCACTCTTGGTCAGGCTGGTCTTGAACTCTTGAGCTCAAGCAATCTACCCACCTCAGTCTCCCAGAGCACTAGGATTTCACATGTGAGCCCACATACCCGGCCTGTGAACACCTGCTTTCAATTTGAGAGTCTATAATTTTAGAAGTTGTGGCTGGGCAGAGAATGCTTATGTGAGCAGTCCTTAATAAAACCTTAGGTTATGAGTCTTACACAGGCTTCCCTGGGTAGAAACAACCATACACATGTTGTTGTATTTCACTGTTGAAGGAGAGTGAACTCTGTGTAGCCTGCTGTGTCCTTTCCCTTATTGACCTGGCTGGGTAGTCTTGCTCTGTTGTTACAATAAATCCTAGCCATGAGTATAAGCATGCTTGAAATCCACAAGTCCTTCTAGGAAAGCATCAAACCTGTGGGTGGTTGTGGAATTGCTGAAATAGGTGATGTCCACTGTGTTGACATAGGTGTTAATGCAACTACTAAAAGGATACATTGTCCATCAGTTACAAGTGTCCTTTAAATCATCTTCCTGAAAACTGCAAATGGCATTATTAGGCTGAAATTGCAGCCCTTGTATAAGCCTTAGGCCCAATAATACCTCACGTCATCAGGTCACTATCTAAAGTATAACATGCATTTTGTAAGATAATGTACATGCAGATACCATAGTTAGAAAAATACATCAATATATTCAGTGCTTATATTTTTGCATGCGTCCTGATTTTTTATTGTTTTTTCAGCTGAATGACCAAATAGTTACAAATATTCATCTGTGCAAAATAAGAGATAGGTCTTAAGGACAAATGGAGATACAGTTTTTAAAAATGAATACTCAAATACAACTCAGATTCTACAAACATCTGGATGCTCGGTCTGCAGAGCTGAGTTGCTGAAGAACCCATAATGATGGTCATGATCTCCCCTCCTATGTAGTAATCAACACATGGATCAATACAGGAATTGGGGTACCAGTGGTTGAACATGATCACAATGAGGCCTTTTATAGAGATTTTTCTATCCTCCTACAATTGTTTGTCTTCTTAAATAAGCTTTTAGATAGTTTTATTTTATTCTTTGCATTTCCCCTTTATTTTCCAAATTATACGTAATGTTGTCCATATTGTTCTTAAAATAAGAAAACTTGACATGTAGTAATCAATATTATACCATTTTGAAAATACCAGATAATCACAACTAAATTTGTATACACTTGCAAGATTGTGAGGGGTAAACAATAACATATAGGATCTCTGGGTCATAAAACTGTAAAAAATAGTTCTTTCAAGTTTTCTATTTTTCACAATTTCTTTGAGTGAACAGTACTTTCATAATGAGAAAATGTCTTACATTGATGTTCATTGTTTATTTTGGAAACTTGAAATTTGCTGGAATCTTGTGAAGAGCACATTCATCAAAATATATTTTTTTGAAATGAAGTTTACAGAACCTTATATCCAAGGTCATGTAGGTGTTAGGGTATCAGAGGAGTTTGGGCTGAAACCCTGAACCCTACCAAAGAGGTGACCAAGCATGTGCCCACTGTAGCATGTGGGCATTCAAGTGCTTTTTTAGTATAAGGTTTTAGCATTAAATTTATTTGTGGTATATCAGAATCAAGCCATTTGATAAACACTTTCATTCATTAATCAACTACTTTTATTTTGTAGACTTTCATAATAGAAGCAACTTTAGAGATATTTGTTCTAATAAATATTTCTTTCCAAGATGAAGAGAATTTAGCCTAAAGAAACTGAATATTTTTTCCTGAGGAATAATAAAAGATTGGCAGAAATCAGGCTAGAAGTCCATTTGCTTGGGTCCTGTGTCAGTACCCCAAGGGCTGTGTCTAATTATGCTAAAAGTGACATTTTTCATTAACAAAATGTCAAGTTCTGACTTAGTTATCTTTTCTAAGCATTGCAGACTCAGCCTGTAAAGTAATTCTTCTGTTTGCATTTAGTTGCTCAAAGGAATTAGGTGTGTTTAAGTTGTCTGGATTAATTTTGCTCTTTTTGCAAGAAGACACAACCATGCATCAATTCTGAACACGCTGAAGCTGGACATTTCAAGAAAATAAGATGGAAAGTGAATCAAAGGAATAATTAAGAGGTTTTAGGGAAGGAGATTAAATAATTGTTTTCAATTTTCTATGAGTTGTTGGAGTCAATCTTAGTGAGCATCTTTCTTGTGAATCCACGATTATTTTCAAAACTTTTTTTTTCCCCCACAGTGACAGCTGCCAATGTCAAAACTATTGACAATGTTACATGGAAAAAAATAAAAGCTTTCTGTAGTGGGATTAGTAGTAAATTATTTTTAATGATTTTTCAAATTGCAGTTGAATCAGAAAATCATTATCTCACTTGTCCTTCTGAGTAAATATTAAATGAGTTTTGCTACATCTGTTATCTGTCTCCACACTGGGAAACCTGAGAGTCAATTTCAAACACATTTTCTACTTTGTTCTTTTTCTGGATTTAGGGAATTTACAGACAGATATTCTGAAACTGGCTTCTCTTTTCTTTTTTACTTCCTCCCCCTCCCATTTGTTAGCCATTTAAATATTTAATAGCCATTCTGAATATAGGTTTTTTTAAAAAATTCATTTTGAAATAGGGTTTTCCTCTGTCACCCAGGCTAGAGTGCATTGGTGCAATCTTACCTCACTGCATCCTTGAACTTCTGGGCTCAAGGGATCCTCCTGCCTCAAGGTCCCAAGTAGCTGGGAGGTAGAGCTGGTGAGCTCCCAGGTGCCCACCATTATGCCTGGTTAGATATTTTGTAGAGATGGGGTCTTGTTATATTGCCCAGGCTAGTCTTAAATGTCTGGCCTCAAGCGATCCTCCTGCTTCATCTTCCCAAAGTTCTGGGATTATAGGTGTGAATGAGGCTTTTTTTTTTTTAAAGAATATAAAAGCATAAATTTATTTTATATTAGAGGGGGAAGAAAGTTGGGGAGGGAGGAGGTGGAAAAGAGAGAGAGAGAGAAGAAAGAAGAGAGCAGAGAGCAGGGAGAGCGAGGAAGATGGGGGAGGGGATCCAGTGAGATTCTTTAGTTTCTAACGTCCAAAGAGAAACTTGGACTGCTGAACAACAACAATAACAACAACAACCCCACCAAGACCCTAAGCAATCAACCAACCAAAAATCCAAAACATGGTTAGGCGTGGTAGCTCACGCCTGTATCCTAGCACTCTGGAAGGCCAAGATGGGTGGATAGCTTGAGCCCACAAGTTGGAGACCAACCTGAGCGAAAGTGAGGCTCTACTAAAAATAGAAAAATTGAGGCAAGAGGATCTCTTGAACCCAAGAGTTGGAGGTTGCTGTGAGCTGACGCCATAGCACTCTATCCAGGGGGACAGTTTGAGACTGTCTCAAAACAAACAAACAAAAAAACAAACAAAAAAAATCAGTAAAGTGAGGCTTTTGAAAGTTAATAGTTAAAATTTCTATATAAAGGAAAGAAGGAAAAACTCTCAAATGGAGTTGTTATACTTTCTTAAAAAATGTAAACCAAATCACAAACACATCATTCATATCAAAGATAAAATTATTTCCTTATAGGGTTACAAAAAAGCAATTCATGAAATATTTTTAGGTTTTTCAGATTAGAAGATGTCTGACCAAAGATGGAAGTGGACACTTCCATGAGGCCTGAACATTGACTTAGTTTACATTGTGAATGTCAAAAGTCTTCCTAGGCACTATTGTGTGTCCTATGCCACACCTCCCACAGGCTGGAGATGCTCATTTTTTCCCTATGTAGAAATTGTAATAGACATCTGAGCATGTATTCACCTCTTTCTTCTGTGAGGATAGGCCTGGAAACTCAGCAACTACCTCTTTTTCCCATGTGCAATATTTAGCTTGGTGATGGGTGTTGTGATGTCATGAGGCTACTTTTTCTTTTGTTTGAGTTTAAAAGAGACATATCAGAATTTATACATTCAAATGAACCATAGAATCTTGAAAGTTAGTGCTAGAAAGGAATATCTTGAGGTCGCCTATTTTAGACTCCTCATGCATCACTGCTGTCTGAACTCTCTCATTCATACCTAAAATAATTAATTGTGGCATCCAATGATAACTTTTAATTTCTTATTTAGGATATCTCTTCTATTCACGGAAGTACTAGAAAATAGTAAGCATGTCAAATTTCTTAGCACTTAAAGAATTTTGAAAAATAACTCAAACTTTTACCCTTCCTTATGTAACTAATATATCAATAAATTACCTCTTGAAAATGTAATTAGCGGCTCGGCGCCTATAGCTCAACCGGCTAAGGCGCCAGCCACATACACCTAAGGTGGCGGGTTCGAATCCCCAGCCTGGGCCTGCCAAACAACAATGACGGCTGCAACCAAAAAAAAAAAAAATAGCCGGGTGTTGTGGCGGGCACCTGTGGTCCCAGCTACTTGAGAGGTGGAGGCAGGAGACTCGCTAGAGCCCAGGAGTTGGAGGTTGCTGTGA